>JBBPDA010050809.1:0-13825 GCA_037974385.1 Arnoldichthys spilopterus
GTGTGTGTGTGTGTGTGTGTGTGTGTGTGTGTGTGTGGGTGTGTGTGTGTGTGTGTGTGTGTGTGTGTGTGTGTGTGGGTGTGTGTGTGTGTGTGTGTGTGTGTTCGTTCTCGCACTCTGCTGACACCTACCACGTGAGCGGTGCGGTGCTGACTCCTGGCCTGTGTTTGTTTTGGCAACACGATGGTATTTCCATACATGTTGTGTGCGGTTTCGCGGCCCTGACCGCTGCAGGAACGACAGCCCAGGGAATCCGCTCGCAGCCCCAGACCTGCGCCGACTCCAGGCCCTTCTCTCCCTTCCCCCAGTGGACTCCTGTCAGTGCTGTAGGTAGATTCTGTGGTGAATCCCAGGGCTCAGCCCCGTGCGTACCTCGGCTGAACATGACCGGACCTGTGTAGCATTTCACAGTGGAGAAGCCGCTTACGCAATTCCCTGAGAAGCACTGAGGGCTACGGGGCCTCTTTCAGCAGCCGCTCGGTGAAACGTTCAATTCGCACATTCGCGCCACGCCCTACCCTGTGGGCAGTGGTGGCCTAGGGGTTAGGACGCTGCCTTTGGGAGGTCACAGGTTCGAGTCCTGGCCCAGGCACCACTGAGGTACACTACACTGCTCCCCGGGCGCTGTTGGTAGCTGCCCACTGCTCCACGTGTGCATGTGTGATGGGTTAAATGCAGAGGTCACATTTCGTTGTGGCGCTTGAGTGTGTTCACAATGACAAATAGTCACTTTCACCCCGAATTTCCTTCATGATTTAAAAATTTCTAAGAGACCAGTTTTCCGTCAGGGATTAATAGAGTATATAGAATAAAAAAAAAAGTAAAATAAAAAAATATAAAAAAAAACAACAAAAAAAACCCCCGACATAAGTCTTTATCCGTCTGTGCTGTAACTGAACGCTCCACCAGAGGGCAGCGTAGAGCCACGGTTACAAAGTGCAGCTATGAACCATTGCAGAAACGCCCAACAAAACAAGCCATCAGCAAACTTACTGATTAGCAGTGATGGGCTAAATGCAGAGGTCACATTTCGTTGTGGTGCACTTTGTGTGATGGGGTGTGTTCACAATGACAAATAGTCACTTTAGTGACTTTAGACCGATGTCATGTTGAGTCATCAGGAGAATCAGGATTCTATTTGGATGAAGAAAATGTTTTTCCATTGAGTTTACAGCAGGGGAGGCCTAGTGGTTTGGGACTTGCTCATGTGATTGGAGGGTCACCGGTTCAAGTCCCGGCCCAGACAACACTGAGGTTCCCTTGAGTATGGTACCATCCTGCTACACTGCTCCCCGGGTGCTGTTGATAGCTGCCCGCTGTGATGGGCTAAATGCAGAGGTCACATTTCATTGTGGTGCACTTTGTGTGATGGGGTGTGTTCACAATGACAAATCACTTTCATCACTAAGGAATATTGGGGGGGGGGTCTTTGGAAATAATGGTATTTCCCAGTGAACACTGGATATTACTTTTGCTGGTATAGCCTTAATCTGGATTAGTCCAAGCCACATACATGTCTCGTTTGCCAGTGCGGTGGCCCCTCCCACCACTGTTCTGTTCTGCCCGCCCTCCAGGCTGCTGCCACATAATGCAGCCGTCGCTGCCTCCTGACGGGAGTATCTCCGTGCCCTGGCTCAGTCTGGATAAGCACAAACAAAGCACCAGTGTGGTTAAACATCACCTCGTCTCATCATTTTTCACCGTCTTCCTGCAGTACGGTGTGTTTTAGCGCACGTGGTTCATGACACAAGGAGACAATTATTTTTACAGCCCTCTTGTAAACTTTTACGACGTTGTGTCCAACTTTTGAGTAGAGCAGAAAAATGAGGAACGGTTGTTGTACAGTGAAAGTGACTCTTTGTCATTGTGAACACACTCAAGCACCACAACGAAACCTGACCTCTGCATTTAACCCATCACACGTGCACACGTGGAGCAGCATTCAAACATTTAAACCTCTAACAGTATGTTTCCCAGTGTCAGGAACCACAATCAGTGCAAAAGTAAAGAAACAAACTGCAGACAACAAACACGACATTTAAGCCTGAAGGGAAAATGGTGTAAATTTGACTTTTGGAATGATTTTAGTGATAGAAAAGTGATATAATAATAATAGTAGTAGTGATATAAAATACTACTACTACTCCTACTACTAATAATAATAATAGTAATAGTAGTAGCAATAGTAATAATAATAGTAATAGTAGTAGTAATGTTCATTGTAGTAATAATAGTAATAATAAATACTATTAATAGTAATAATAGTAGTAGTAATAATAGTAATAGTAGTAATAAATACTATTAATAGTAATAATAGTAGTAGTAATAATAATCTTAATATCAATAGTAATAATATTAATAGTAATAATAATAGTAGTAATAATAATCTTAATATCAATAGTAATAATAGTAATCATATTAATAATAGTAGTAATAATTGTTGTAGTAGTAGTAATAATAATAATAGTAATAATAATAGTAGTAATAATAATAATATAAATAGTAGTAGTAGTAGTAGTAATATTAATAATAGTAGTAATAATAATAATAATATTAATAGTAATAATAGTTGTAGTAGTAGTAATATTAATAATAGTAGTAATAATATTAATAGTAATAATAGTTGTTGTAGTAGTAGTAGTAATAATAATAATAGTAGTAATAATAATAATAATAATAGGCTACACTTATAAAGTGCCTTTCTCAAACCCAAGCACACTTTACATGAAAAAGTGTTTGAAAACATCTGCAAAAAGCCACAAGTGAATAATAACACAAACATCTTTATTATCATTATAATCATATCTTCTTTTTTTTAAAAAAGGGGAAATAAAAACATTCAATAATAAAAAAAAAATCTACAACCCAGTTCAGAGCCAAAGAACGCTAAGATCGGCTTCTTCGGACGAAGTCGTCTCCAGATACTGATATGATGTGGCCTTTGTGGTAGGGACCCGAAATCGATCCCGACTCCCCCCTCCCCCCTCCCCCAACCAAAAAAACTCCCACAGCTCGGCTTCGAGAGGAGTTGGAGGCGGACGAACTCCTACAGTAACGGCCACAGATCAAAGAGCAATGTTTTACTTTTTTTTTTTTTTTTTGGTCCTGAAATCCCACAGGTGTCGTCGTTTACAACTGAAGCTGATTTCATTCCATATAAAATATGATGCTAAGGTCAATAAATAATCATCTGTAGACGTCCATGAGTGTGGGTTTCTGCTGCGTGGAATGGGGTCCGTGGATGGGAAGGGGGAGAGCGACGCGTCTGTGGATTGGGGGGAGGTTGTGTGTGATAATAGAGAGAGAGAGCGAGTGTGTGTGTGTGTGTGAGAGAGAGAGAGAGAGAGAGAGAGAAGGGGAAACAGAGTGACCGGGCATGGGAGGTGCACATTTATAGAGCCTTTTCAGCTTGAAACTCACACTTAAAGTGCGCACGCACACGCACACACGCATCCACACACACACACACACACACACACACACACCATTATTACATGTAAGAAAGTGTTAAAAGAGGAAAAATCTTGGACACGTTTGGCAAAAATTCTGCAGTTCTGTATGACTTACATTAGTTATGCAGAGGATTGTTGTATGTTTTAATCACACACACACCTCACACACACCTACACACCTCACACACACCTACACACACCTCACACACACACACATTCAGTCCGAGACTGTAAAAAGGCTAATTTGGCACCTAGAGAAATGTATGTAAACATAAGCGGTTCTACATCTTCAACCTCTCTCTCTCTCTCTCATACACACACACCACCTGTCGATGTGTGTTTGGCCCGCGCTGTGCCCTGCTGTACAATAAGGGAGACGCTGGGTTAAAGGAACACTCCAGTACTGCGGCGGCCAGCTCCGCTTAGAGAAACCTGTGTACAACAGAAGCCAGTGTGTTGGAGCTACAGCCACTGCGCTACGATAGAACAGAGCCACTCCGGAGACACTCCATCACCCACACGCGCCACCACAGCTTCTACCTGCTGACTGGTTCTCCAGGTCGCGCCACCACAGCTTCTACCTGCTGACTGGTTCTCCAGGTCGCGCCACCACAGCTTCTACCTGCTGACTGGTTCTCCAGGTCGCGCCACCACAGCTTCTAACATCAGGCGTGTTCTACCTGTCTGCCGCACACCTGTGCTGGGCTTCCTACGCAACGTTGTCACTTCACCGCACCGTCATTCTATATCCTATAGGCACAATGTACATACGGTTTACGTCTTAATAGTCTGTTCTTCTTTTATATCATTTTCTCGATATTTCGTTTACGTTTATCTCGTGTATCTACGCGTTCTTCGTTTCTTTACGTTTTATTCGAATGTTTTCACCGCAATTTCCATTGGTTGTCACGGATACACACTATCGGTTGTTGCACAGTCCTAGGAGGGTTCAGGGCTGTTTCACCGCACGTTGTACATGGATAAGTGTGTGTGTGTGTGTGTGACCGACTTCTTCAACGCCGACTCCTGAATCGTTTCAGCATCAGTGGAAAATAAAATAATATCGCCATGAAAAATATCGGCAATGGCCCTGAAATCCCACATCGGCGCTTCCCTAATCTTCTCCGTGCCACTTCTTCCACTGTTTATTACTGTGGTGGTTGTGGTCAAGCAGCCAGAGCCTGGGCTGCCCAATGACGTTGCGCTCGAAACGATACCTGCAGCTGTTCGCCGTTGGACAGACGTGTAGACGTTGACCTTTTACTTTACGTCTGTTTTACTTACTTTACGGACATGAATACGCTACGTGCAAGACGCGTCTTTTTGATTCAGCTCGACGTCGGTTTTGTTCTAAAAAATACTGCTGTTCCTGCGTTGGCAGATGTGCGTATGAAAAATATAAGATACCGACACCGACCCTAAAACCCCACACTTCAATCCGATTGGGACGTTACCAAAAACGCAGTCCAGCTCGGAATGAAACTCTTGGACCCAAAATGCTATTGTTGTTATTATTTTAATGTACAAAATGACAATTTTTCTCTTAAAAAAAAAACACGAGTAGCGCGATTAAATTCTTCAGTCAGTAACGAAATTCCCATCGTTTCAATGACACTGTGTCGCAGGAAAAACCGTCGCCAGCTTCTTCTGACAGGAGTCGGAGGAGACTCGCACCCGCTCGGGCGTCCGCCGTTATTCTGGGCTCGGGGGAAAGTGTTGAAACGAGGGTTTGTGGCTATAGGATGGTGCGTAGAGGTCGAACTGTAAAATCCTGGAGTGTTCCTATAGGTCGAGCGGGTGCAACGTCCTGAAAGGTGCTCGGCATCTCTTCTAGTGTGTGGAAAGCGTGTGCGGAAGGGTTTGTCTGCTTTTCTGTTTGCGTACCTGTGTATAAATCTCCGATAAAAATACCTCACCGCTCCGTCCTAAACAGGTTCACTGAACCTTAAACACACTTCCGTTCACTCACACACACTCACACACACACACACACACACACACACACAACACACACACACAACACACATCATCTGGCTTAAGTTAGACTGGTCACGTCTTACTGGAAAATAGTAACAATACTTAATTCAGGTGGTGTATATATATATATACACACACACACACACACACACACACACACACACACACACACACAGTGGAAACTGCTTACAGTGATCATGGCTATAGGGAACAACTGCTCATATGGATCATAAAAGCCTGGGACAGAATCATGCCTACAGTAATCAAGCAGCTCGCCATCCACTGCCCATTTAGGGTCTCTGACTCTGTGGTCACCCGTCTGCTTCCTGAGACCCCTGCTGCGTGCACACGCACCATGACGGGAAGTCTTCTCTCTCAACGACACATGTAGACGAAGCGTACGACAGACCAGCAAGAACAAGCGCCGCAACGACACCTGCTGTTGCTCAGGCCGCTCTGTGCGGTCTGCTCGAAACAAGACGACACGGTCGCCCGGGAACGTTCGCGGGGAAAGCACCTGTGGTGAAAGCCGCCCGAGCCAGGTGGACGGATAATGCCCGGTCACTGAAAGGCGTCAGAAACAGCTGAACTGTCTCGAGAAAAATGTGGTATAGTGAGAAATTTTACACGCCATCACTGTATGGTTTCCACTGAATACACACACACACACACACACACACACACACACACACACATATATATATATACACTATGCAATGATTTGCAAATCTCAATTTCTCTCTCCTGACGTATCGAAATTTGACACCACAACGTCTGGACCGAAGAAGAACCATCCAGCATGTGACCAGCGCTCAGTTCAGGTATTAGTACCAATGGACTTGGCAGACTGAAGGACTGGAAAGGCTCCATCCATGCTGAAAGGTACATACAGGCTTTAGAGCAACATACGCTGCCATCCAGACTATGTCTTTTTCAGGGAAGGCCTTGCCCATTTGGCACATCATGAAATGAAAAATACGACAAAGTCCCAGAAATGTTGAGCAGGTAGAATCCTGTATCAGACAAGCATGGGACAACATTCCTCTCCCAAACGGCAGAGCAGCAGCTGGTCTCCTCGGTTCCCAAACGTTTAGGGACTGTTAGGAGAAGAGCGGATGCTGCGGTGGTAAACATGGTCCTGTCCCAACCTTTTTGTGAGCCGTTGCTGCCATCAAATTCAAAATAACCTTCTTTTTTTTTAAAGGTACCTTCACTGATTTACTGGTATATGAGATTTGCAAATCATTTTACACAACGTTCTTGTTTTTTTTGGATGTTATGTATATATATATATATATATATATATATAAATTCATTCACTCAAATGTACATCTTCATGCACGACTGGTGGTTCATCTGAGAAAATAAAGTATAAGTTACCACAGTATATGAAATTCCTCTAAATCTGCTTGGCAAACAGCCAAATAACTCTTAATATGTCTAAATAGAACTCGTCCTATATTTATACTGTCATTTTTATATAAATCTGTATATTCTACACTGAAAAGATATTTACAAATGCGGTTTCGGAGCATCGTGTCACAACGAAAGGCTTGAGAAGTGGTGGTGGTGGTGGCGGTGGAGGGCCACGCCCATGTGAACAGGGCACCTATGTGTTGAACTGATGTAATCAGCATTGATTAGCCATACGGCGCTCGGTGGTGAGCACCGATGGACGTAAAAGTCCCGTTCGCAACGTGAACATGGATACGAAGGAAATGACCTCAGGTGGCCCCTGAAGCACTGGGTTCCTTTCTGCTCAAAACTGGTCCCAACCCTAAACGTTCTGGAGAAAGGACCAGAACTGCAGGTGAGGGGGGGCACAGGTGCACGAACCAAGCAGAAATGGCTTAAGGCGAACAGAAAACAAAGGAAAACAGTAACAGATCAGTGCCTTAACAAAGAAAAGCTAAGTCTTTTCTGATTGGCCTCACATGCATGCATACACTCTCTCTCTCTCTCTCTCTCTCTCTCACACACACACACAGCAGTGGTTGCTTTGCAAATTCACATTTTGAAATGTATAGACACAGTAGGGACCAGAAGCTCACAGTGTTAGCACCAGCATCATCTCCTACAATTACGAAAAATGACGGCACGTGCAGCCTGCTCTATAGCAGACGGCTATAGGTGATGGAGTGACATTCAGTATAAGTGCCACCTTGACCGTTCCTACACGGGGGCCTTCGGTACCTGCACACTCGGACCAACGAGGGACTGGCATTGTAAGGGAGGCGTGAGTGACCGCAAGCTTGTGAAGTTTGTGCTGTGTGTTAAGAAAGGCTATTGTGTGTTTGACAGCAGCAAACCAGTCCCGTACAACAGTAAGAGTTCTGCACGTTTTAGCGAAATGCTAAGCCACAGACAGGCCGAGACCTTCTGCAAGCAGGCCCCAGTCTGGAATTGCCGGGAACAGTGCTCGGCTCGCGCCAAGCCATGAAAGTTTACATGTGGTCGGCTCTCCTGGACACGGAGAACATGCTTGTTCAGCTTAGGCTTGCGCCCTTGTCCTTTAGGCGCTGAAATTCCTCCAGATTCCTTGAATCTTGTAATTATGTTATGTTATAGTTTTGGACTAGTCCATTGCCGGGCTGAAGGTAAACCTCTATTGGAAATTCCTTTCTCTTATTCTGGGTCCTGGATCTTGGACTATACTGCAGTATTACAGCGCTGCCCACTGAAAGCCCTGTAGGTTGGTTTCACATTTTCAATATCTTAAAACGTGGGGATTTCAGCTTAATATATAGCAAGATTTGTGGAACTCAATTTATAATTATACTACACAATCAAGGTTTGACTACTGGAAAGGTTTTGGAAAATTAAAGATTTTTCGTTTTTCTTGTTGTGGGCGAAAATGACGCTAAAACATTCAGCAACAACTACTTGCATGGATACCGTAAATTGCTGCGGCGATTTTTCACTATTATTTTTTTATTTTTTTATTTAATACATTTTTATTACTGTTTATTTTCTAACTCTTTAATACAATGTATATATGTTTATATTTTATTAGTTATTTAATTACTTTTATTTTTTTTATTATTATTTTTTTTTCACCATTAAACCTATTTGCAAATTAGAAATGATACTTTGAGTTTCTTGGACATTCAATACAAATATCAGTCCGGTCCAGTGGTAGATAAGTGGTTGGTGAGGCTAAAAATGTTTTCCGTTCGTTTTTCCGGGGGTTCGGCCTGCGGGAATTGGTGTTGGCATTTTTGCCGAAATTTTAATTTGTGAATTAAATTCCTATTTTTTTTTTAAATCATCCTCAACTAATGTAATTCAGTATTTGATGGTCAGGCTTACATTTCTGTTTTGGATCAAAGCTTGCATGTATCTCAGGACGTTTGTGGCCATTACGGTAATGCTGAACATTTTCATACTGTCATTTATATCGTTAGTGCAAAAATACAATGAGATATCGCGAGTTTCTTGGACATTCAATACAAATATCAGTTCGGTCCAGTGGTAGATAAGTGGTTGGTTAATATTAGGTCTATATCGCCCAGCTCTAACTGTGAGGGCCAAAAAAAATCATAATTAGTACAGTATTTGGAGTAGAGATAGAACATTTTGCAAGGCTCCATGAATTTAATAGGAAGTGTCACATTGTTCTAAGGAGGCCCATGACCTGAACTGGGAGGTCTATGTGAGGGAATGGATTTCCCATTCAAGCAGTGCTTTCTGAGGGAACAAGTCTTCAGAAACCAGGATTAGAAAAGCAGGCTTCTTGATTCCGGCAATTCCATACCGAGCTTTCAAAGCAGAAGGAAGAGAAATGACGAAAGCTCACCGTCGAAAGAGAAGCCGGTGACTTTCCATCCAATGTCATGTACAGTAACTACTCTTCCTAGACATTTACAGTAGTTTATGACGCAAAATATCTGCCTGGCGAAGAAGCCGCTCGACCAAACATGCTGACGCTTTGCATAATGCTACTTGACGCCTTTTCGTCACCGTCGGCAACTCGAGCATTTCTCGACTGAAACTGGGTAAAGGAGGCAGGATGTGCGTCCACTCGGCCCCTACAAACATACACTGCCACACCATCACAGCAACGAGGCCACAGCTTGCGTTTCAGAGCCCTGTCGTGTCGTATGATTATCTTCTAAACATTCAGTACCTTTAACACCACACAGTACACAACTGGGGCTAATGTGATATGTGCAAATGTCAGTGTGTAGACAGATCTACACGACTCTGCTTACATTACAATTCCAAGTCTCCTGAATGGAAACCAGCACCTCTCCAGAAATCCGATACAGACAGTTTGAAAGGGCTTTTCCACCTGCCCGGCCATTAGTGCCACCGGCGCACAGTGTCAGCACCGGTGTGGCGACCGCGTATTGTGGCAGAATGAATGGAATTCCAACACTGGGAATGGACCTGGGGTTTCCATTCATTCTGCTAAGCAACTGGGCCACTACTGAGAAACCGTAGAAGCTGTTTACACCTTGCATCAGTGGTTTTTTTGCGACCAGATCGTGTTCCGATGGAAAGCCAGGTGTAAACACACCTGGAACACGTTGGGTTATCCCTGAAGCCAGGAACGGAATGGGCGCTCCATATCTGCGTATAAGGAAACGCGACTGCCGACGGCGTCCAACGCGGAGTGACTTCCTGTAACCGTGTTTACAGCAGATTGCGAGTAGTAAATCTGAAATGATTGGCTGTGCGTTTTATGAGGGAAAGTACAAACGGAGCTCACCTGGTCACACCGGGCCTGCGCTCCACTGAAAACTGAATGGAGTCTGGCCGAAGTGCGTCCAGATACAATCTGTGTATGACACGTGCTCTTCAATGGCCAGACATTACAACCAAAGCCTAATTACACCATCACCATGTAACCAAAGTCATTTTTGGGGTTTGGGGCGAAATGCATTCATTGTAAAGAACCTAGAGTCAGAATCGCCCACACTGGGGTAGGAACCATAGGTCTGAAGAGCTCAGTGCCTTTACGAACTACCCCACACAAAGCTTCCTGTACTGGTCACAGATACACTGTCTGATGCCTGAGACGTTACAATAGTGAGAGATTTTTACTTAAAAGAGGAAAAAAAAAAAAAATCTTTTTTTTTTGTGTAGATTTATGACTATTTTTATGTATTTATTTCATATCAATTATTAATTAATCTTATTTAATATTTAAATTATTTATTTTATTATTATTTGATCAAAAAAAAAATATATATAAAACAAATTTTTAAATAAAGTTTATTATTATTTAACATTTTCTGAACATAACATATATACACTCAGCGGGCACGAATGGTTCCAATCTCAAAATATATCATTTTATTTAAATTAAAGTGACTCTTTGTCATTGTGAACACACTCAAGCACCACAACGAAATGTGACCTTTGCATTTAACCCATCACACGTGCAGCAACGGGACTCGAACCTGCGACCTTCAGGTCCCAAAGGCAGCGTCCTAACCACTAGGCCTCCACTGCCCTATTTTATATAATTTTTTTAATGTTTCTTTTCCCATGAATCCTCTGTGCATGACTTTGTTTACATCTGAAGGGTAATATGTAAATCCCTAATGCAAGGTGTAAGCGAGCTCACAGACACAGTTCCATCAGAACTGATTAAGTCATATTAAAAAAAAAGGTCCAACGTACGACCCTCGGACTCCCCAGAAGAAATGCTGGAATGTTTATAGTCATTTTGTCTGAAGAGATGAGTTTACATTATTCTGTTCTCCGGTTCTGTGCCCGTGACATCCCGAACCGCGAACCCGATGACAGCGAGGATGTGCCAGCGAGGCTGAGGTTTACCGACTCTCGCACGCGCCCGCGACCTCGACCTCGCTCGGCTTCTAGTTTTTATGTACAAAAAAAAAATACAAAAAAAAATTACAGTTTGAACAAAGCGAAAAAAAAATACAAAATAAAATAAATAACATCAACAACACTCAATGTTCAAATGCACTCGAGTGACCACTCTAATTAAGACCTAGGCGTTTTCTCCTCCCTCTCCCTTGACCAGAGCTACCGTCCTCCTCTCCGAGAGCAGTTATTAGAAATTTGTTAGCATTCTATATATTCTATATTACGATTCTTTACATTTTTTTTTTTTTGCACCTGGGAAACTTTTAGCCCCTCCCCTGATGATAATAATTAAAAAAAAAAAAAAAAAAAAAAAAAGCCATCCAATCACCACTCAACCCCTCGCCTCGGAGAGAGGTCAGGAGACGGTGGACGGGTCGAAGGTGGTGAAAGGGGACAGGCAAACTGGTCAGGTGCGGAGTGGAGGAAGTGGACTCCGGTGTGTCTTATTGCAGAGACGGTCTCGTCTCCAGTCGGCTCCTGGTGACGTAAGGAGAAAAGATTCTAAAGTGTGTTCGCGCGCTTATTGAGAAAAGGGGGGTGGGGTGGGGGGGGGCGGTGGGGGTCATGTGGATCAGTAGTGGCCGCCGTGGCCACAAGCAGTGAATTGATGGAAGAGACGGAGAGAGAGAGAGAGAGAGAGGGAGAGAGAGAGCGAGCGACCCTGTGTCTTCCAGTTTCAGTCTGTGCAGGTTCTGAAGATTCCCGAGAGGAGGAGCTCCTCTCTCCCGGTCGACAGACGGGAGGTCGGTGATGTTCCTGAACGAAACTGGACGAAAATGCAAACGGTAACGGGGGGAAAAAAACCCAAAGATGAAACGATCCGACCGAGCTACAAAGGCTAAAAATCCCATCGAACCGGCGCGTGCGCTCTCCTTTCTCCTCCAGCGGTTGTGCGGTGGAAGGAGGTGCGGCGGGACAGAGGAACGAGGGCAGAGAGAGAGAGAGAGAGAGAGAGGCGGGTGGTGGACGTGTGGAGAGAGGGGTCTAGGACTCTGAGGAGGAGCGTGAACCCCCCTGCACCAGCGATCTGTAGATGGCCGAGTTGAGGAAGCGTGGGTAGGAGTCTCTGTGCATGAGCGTGTAGATTTGCAGCTGCGCGTCCTCGAACGTGTGCTGAGTCGGATCCTGCATCTTCCTGTTGATCACCTCCCGCACCCGCGAGTCCAGACTCACCTGGAAAAGGACAAAAAGACAGGGGTCAGACCACGGCAGTTGTGGAAGGACAGTTTGGCGGAGAGATTCCCTTATACCAAATGTTAACTCGGCCAATCCCAGCTGACTACGGGCCTAAGGCGGGGCTCACCCACGACAGGAGGCCCACCCCATCGCAGGGCAACACAGGCGGACAACCACTCACGCCTACGGGCAGTTTAGAGCATCCCGCCAACCTACTGCAGCCTCTGGACAGTGGGAGGAATCCGGAGAACCCGGAGCAAACACAGAGCAACATGGGCAGAGCCTGCGATACTGCACACAGAAGGGCTTCAGTGGCCGACCCCGGTGACCGAACCCCGGACCTTCTTGCTGTGTGGTGACCGCTCTAACCCATGCACCACCAACATCGTTATAGTTATGAAATAGTTATCAATAGTTATTATGGGCTGTTGTGGCCTAGTGGTTAGGTACTTGTGATTGGACGGTTGCAGGTTCCAGTGGCCCCCTTGAGCAAGGTACCGTCCCGCTACACTGCTCCCCGGGCGCTGTTGCCCGCTGCTCCACGTGTGATGGGTTAAATGCAGAGGTCACACTTCGTTGTGATGCGCTTTGTGTGATGGGGTTGTGTTCACAATGACAAATTTTCACAAACTTGACAGTGCCATAAATAAAGACGGGGAGGATTTTTTTAAACCATGCTGTTATGTCATTAGCATTAGCGTTCAGCGCATGCTGACCCGGCACGGGGCCTGCAGAAAGATGCGAGGCTCCTCCTGCTCCTCGCGCTCCTCATTCCTGTGTTCACCCCCTAGACTCTTAAATCAGCACCCCTCCCTCCTACACACAGCGCAGCCTATTTATAGAGCTCGTGCGGGGAGGCCGAGGGGGACGCAATTTATAGTTTCCTGTGGTCAGATTTTATTTAACGTTTCGGAGAGCGAGAGAAACGGAGCGCGAGAGACGGAGACGGAAAGGCAGAGACTGTAACGGCAGCTGGAAGTTCTCCAGCGTGGTCTTCTAGTGGTGACGTGAGCCGACGCACACTGGTAAACCGAAGCACAGCGACGTTACACTCCAACTGCACACATGGTTTACATTAACATATACTAAAACACTGCAGCCATGCATCACCGCTGGGCAGAAAGCATGAGCGGTCTGCATCTGTTCTCACTGAAAGGAGTCAAGTTGCCCCTCGGTCATGATCACACATGCCCCTAAGTATAGAAAGACCCCAGTGTGTAAGTGCTCTGCATAAACATGATGCACTCTGTAGGGTAGAGGTGGAAATCATCAACACTCAATCCTACATTGATCATTTTAGCCATCATTGGGTGGGATACTGGGGTCTGCAGTGATGTGATTGGGTGGGATACTGGGGTCTGCAGTGATGTGATTGGGTGGGA
>JBBPDA010050840.1:0-13823 GCA_037974385.1 Arnoldichthys spilopterus
CTCTCTCTCTCTCTCTCTCTCTCTCTCTCTCTCTCTCTCTCTCTCTCTCTCTCTCTCTCTCTCTCTCTCTCTGTTTAAAGAGAGCAACACCAACCATTCTTCTTCGGACCCCTCCAGATAACAGCGTCGTCGGGGCTGCCGAGCAGAAAGCCGATGGACATGACTGACAGATTGTCCCCTACGTACTGCAAGAAAGATACGTCAGCGTGTCACAAAATATGCACAAGGGAATGTTTTAGGTTCTACTTTAGTCTTGTCCTGAGGGATGGATGCTGTGTTTGGCTGGTGTCAAAAATAGACCATTTAGTAACAGCCACTTAGCTGAACTGCATCCGTTAGCCTTTGCACAGTGTAATCTTGGCGAGTTATCATTCTGTAGATCTGACGGACGTGCACACACCACCGTACAAGCACACGCACAGATATAGCATCAAAGGTAAGTCAAAGGCCTTGAGATACAGGACTACTCATCATTAAAGGCAAGACACTACAGGGATCAGGGTCCATCTTTTTTTTTAGATTTTTGGACATGTTTGGACAACATTAAAGGGCCCATAAGTGACATTTTCCCCCCTAAGCTTTACTTACGATAATACATAAATAATAATAATAATAATGACTAAAACATTAACAGAACGTTAATTAAAAACTGAAGAAAAACTAAAAACTTAAAATTAAGACGGTGGTTCTTATTACGGTGCCTTTAAGGTTCCTATATGTAAATAAGCTGGATTCTCATTGGCTGTTTGTCACTCAAAAAGCAGTCTGGATTGCCTGTATAATGTCAGTGTGGACGGGTAAACAGATCCAGGTAAAATAGGCAAATAAATGGAAATTTTGTTGGAATTCGTGACAAAAGAACACTGCTCAGTACGACCTTTCGCTAACCTTTCATATAGTTTCTACGCATTAGCTATATGGACTGTAAAGTAAACAGCACTCTTGAAATGTCAACAGGGTTTACATAATACACCACACTCTTATTTCAAGAAGGTACAGTCAGAGCTGTTTCAGCAGCATGAGGGGGGCCTACTCAATATTATGCAGGTGGTTTCAATGTTATGGTTGATGGAATGTATACAGAGTAAAAGAGATTTACTTTATTTATTTATTAACTTCACTTGCTTTTTTAATTTTATGGGCCCTTTAATGAAGAATTACTTCAGCCTTCATACTAGGCACAAATGTGCAAAGTCCTAGATCGCTGAAAAGCTTGTTTTCTGTACACTTCATAGATTTAGTACCTAAAATTCACAGAAAATTTATTTTATATTAACATTCCAGACTTTTCTCTTGATGATACAACAAAACAATAAAATTTCAATAATAATATGTTCCGTGAAACATTTTCTTGGAAAGTGTCTATACAATTAAAGTCTATTTCTGAACCAAAACATACATTTAGGGCTTATGTGTTGATTAAAGTGCCTTATTTGCATATACAAATTGATTTTTGTTACGTCTCCAGCACTGGGTTTCAGAACCAGGTCCAAATGCAAGGGGGAGCTAAGGGAAGCTGCTAGCCAACATCACACTGTGTGTACATCTTACATCAGCCCAAAGCGGTTTACTCCGCTGTTTTTCCACCTCTTCTCGGCGCAGGGCCTCATAAGTCGTGTAGTTTCGCCTCCCTTCCGCTGGTGCAAACCATAGTGCGCTTGTCTTGTAAAACATGGCAGCACAGGTTCAAGCCCAGGGTGGGGAGGCAGTGTCCCTTAGCTCCCACTTGCTGTTCTGAAATTATATTTAGCAAAAATTCCAAATTTGGCCAAATTCTTTATGTTTATTTATAAAAATAAAGCTAATGACCTGTAGTGTCTCCTCTTACAATGGTTTAAATAGTAGAAAAATCTAAAATCGTTTCACAGGTTTAAAGCCAATATCACAATACAGCGAAGACATCCTCACCACAGGAGACCAGCCGGAGCCACTCTGATGAACCTGTGCAAAGAAAACACAGTCAGTGATCGGACAGCAACACATTACACACCTCGCCTTAAAAGACGTAACGAATCTGATAGAACAGACAATATTACAGCAGCAACAGACAATAGTAACGTGGTAAAAACAAAACCATCTAGTTATTTCATTACAATGGCACACGTCAGGGGGGTGAGCTATAGTAAGCAGTCAGTTCTTGAAGATGATGTGCTGGAAGCAGGAAAAATGGGCGAGCGTAAGCATCTGAGCCACTTTGACAACACCTTATTGTGACGGTTAGACGACCGAGTCAGAATCTCCAAAACGGCAGGTCTTGCTGAATCGGTGACAGGGTCATGGGCACTCAAGGCTCACTGATGCATGTGGGGCGTGAAGGCTAGCCCGTCTGGTCCAATCCCAGATAGGAGGTACTATAGGTAGCGATGCTTATAGAACTATTGCATCTGATACTTTACAGCAGTGTTTCCCAACCCTGGTCCTGGAGGCACACTGCCCTGCCTATCTGAGCGTTTTACTGCTCCTAACACACCTGATCCAACTAATCCCCCAATTAAAATCACTTTCCTGAGTGTAGGTAGGTGTGAGGAGGCAGGGAAAGCAGGAACATAGGTAGGGCAGTGTGCCTCCAGGGCCAGGAGTGGGAAACGCTGCTTTACAGAAAGTGAAAGCTACTGATTTCGCCAAAGAACAAATGAAAAGGTCGATCTGGAATGTTCTAGGGGTAAACACTCATTCAGAATGTTCTAGATAACGCATCTTGTGCCTCCAGAGAATTAAAATGATTTACTCTTTGATTTGCTGTTTATTGGATGTTCATCAGCGGCTTTTCAGTGGTGAATTCGTTTTTTGTTTTCATGTGCACATGTGGTTCACGTTTTGTGAACTTTGCAGCTGTGAACTGCTGTTCTTCTTTGGCATTTGACACCATTATCTTTCCACGCAGTTCTTCAAAGACATTTCACACTTCACTTTCAACAGCAAATATCAGTCACAAAAGTGTGTGTGTGTTCATGGTCCCGGCTAAATCACTTGAACACCATATGGCTTTTATTCCAATATCCAAGTAACCAGTCATATCAGAGTCAGTGAGCCAGAAATCTTACTGTTTCAATACAAAGACCACAATTAGTCTTGTTTAATTTGGCTTAGGGCAGCACAGCCTGTGAAACATTTAAGAACACAACGGTAAACGGTTTTTGTTTCTGGCTTTTAAGTGTTATATTTCAACTGTTTACATCTAAAACGTAAAAATGGCTCTGTTCATCACAAACTCTGATTTTATGGTCACACTCCACAAATGTTTCGCATTTAAAGTGGCAAAACTTTTCTGGCCAGTCCCAGAAAGATCTAGAAAGTTCTAAAAGATTCCAGAAAGATCTAGAAAAATTCTGGACAATTCTAGAATCTTCTGGACAGTTCTTGCAGATCCAGAATATTCTAGAAGTCTATTTAGCCATTAAAGTGAATGGAGAATGGTTCTTGAAAAAAAATGACATTTCAAAATGTAGAGAAGCAACGTTTTCATGGAACACTTGGCTATTTCCATTGATTCTAAGAGACTGAATAAACACACTTTGTACCCAGGAACAAAAATAAAAGAGAACTTGGTTACAAAGTGTAATCATTGTATTCAGAGCTTTTATCCAGTAGTAGCAGTACAAAGAGATATTTGGCATAAGATAAAATAAATAGATATGTTATATATTGTGATACATCGCCCACCACTATTAACCTGATTAACCTGCTGCTTTTATATTGTTGAAAACACTGATTCCAAACTTTTGAATGGTCGTGTATATACGAGAGTTTGCTCTTGGATCATCTTTCAATTGTCAACAAGCAAGGGATCGTTATAAACGCTCACATCTGCTTGTGATGTCTTGTGAAAGCATGTGGCTTGGTCAGAACTGCGAGCTGAAAAGTGTCGAACAGGCAGTGGGAAGACTGGGGACAATGGAGGGTTTCCAGGCCAAAAAGACGAGCAAATGCTACACAACGGGGAACATCCAAGAATGCAGAATCAGAGTCAAAAACAAGCAGGAGGCACAGAAATGGGCAAACCCTCACGAGACTGTAGTCCTCAAAGCTTAAACAACTAGTCTGATTGATTCTCTGCCACCTGGAAGGGTTAGGGTTACCCTAAGGGTTAGGGTAGCAAATTCCTTTTATATTTGTCAAACTGCTATGACTAGTTCAGACAGAGCTGAGTGCTCACTGATACCCACTACCTACACCTACTACGTCACCTCACAGGCCACCAAACCTTTAGATATTTCTATATTTTGTGGCATAGGTTTTGTTTTCTTGCTGCCAGGGCTGCGTATGTGTTTTTATCAATGTGCTGATTTTGTTCGTGTTCGTCTTAAAGTGGCAAGTCTAGACATGGCATTTTGGTGGAATCCAGAATGTGAAATGACAGGCTGGCACAGGAGATGCCAAAGAGAGTGATTAAGTATTCAGAAGGGTAAAGCGACTACAACACTAAGTCTATGTTTACTGGCTTACCTGTTCCCCCTCCACACCCATTATTTTAGGTATCGATGGTCCACAAATGTCTATGTCCAGCAGGGCCACCTGGAATTAAGAACAGAAACTGTTTGTGTCATTATACAGAACATCCTCCATATGGAAATGATACCAAATGGCCAGTGTGTGCAAATAAGCCAGTACGAGCAACTGAGTTATCAGTTTAGGTCAAGTCAGTTTTATTTCTATAGCACTTAAAGTAGCTCTAGAGTCCAGGTCTGAGCCCCTAATGGGCAGGTCAAAGACAACAGAGGCAAGCAGAAGGAAGAAACCTTGCGAGGAACCAAGATTTAGAAGGGGAGCCCATCCTCCAGAGCTTATTTCACACTATTAAGAAGCAAAACCACCAGAAATAACAACAAAGAAACAAAAAAAATCTCAGTTTAAAAAGGTGGCAGCAGTTCCTAGTGGCCACAATGACTTTACATCAATTAGGTCAAACATAGGGCTGTACATGGGGTCTCCTCAGTGGGTACCAACAGTAAGAACTTCAGCCAGAAGTAGGGCATCAGGATGGGTCAAGCTGGTCCAGCCGGTAGGATGGGATTGGATCACTGGTATCTTAGTTTAAAAAAAAAGCAAAACAATAAAAATGGAGAGAATTAACGAAACTAATGACTGGAAAATGAACCAAAACACAGCTTTTCAACAGATTAACCACTAGTACACACACAGTGGCACTTGTACGAGTCTGGAATTTGAACCAGCAACCTTCAGGTCACAGGGGCAACTCCATAACTGTTACACCACCCCCAATGGGCCACTATGGTATTGAATGACATAAAAAAATATATATTAAAAAAAAAAAAATTGTGTAATATACATATGACAATACTGTGAATATTCTGTGCCAGTAACTATGTGGTGGTGGTTTTGCTTCTTAATAGTGTGAAATAAGCTCTGGATGTAAAGATAATGAGGTATCTGCTATAAAGCTGAATCTCCATTAACATTGTTACCTCAGGAGCTATAACCTATTAGAACATTCACTGTTTAACATTCAAATCACACACACTGGGGTCGACTTGGAATGTTGGGTCCTGGACTTCCTGACTGAGAGGCCTCAGTCAGTTAGGATTGGGAACAACACAGCAGTGGTGCTCCACAGGGTTGTGTGCTCAGCCCCTTGTTGTTCACCTTGCTGACTCACGACTGTGCAGCGATGCACAGCTCGAACCACATCACCAAGTTTTGATGACACCAACTGTGGTGGGTCTCATTAGCAGGAACGATGACTCAGCATACCGGGAGGAGGTGAAGCGGCTAACGGACTGGTGCAAGGCCAACAACCTGTCTCGGAATGTTGACAAAACAAAGGAGATGGTTGTTGAGTTCAGGAGAACCACAAGTGACCACTCTCAGCTACACATTGACGGCTCATGCGTTGTGTCAAAAGCACCAAATTCCTTGGTGTTCACCTGGTGGAGAACCTCACCCTGGGCCCGAGTAGCTGCATCACTGTCTGGTTTGGAAATTGCACCGTCATGGAGTGCAAGGCCCTGCAGGTCAGCTGAAAAGATCATTGGGGTCTCTCTCCCCTCCATCATGGACATTTACACTATGTGCTGCATCCGCAAAGCCACCAGCATTGTGGACCCAACACCCCTCACACAAACTGTTCACCCTCCTGCCGTCTGGAAGAAGGTACATTCAGGCCTTCACTAATCTCCACTAAAGGACTGTCAACACACACACACACACACACACACACACACACACACACACACACTTAAGTAATCCTTAACTTAACTTCATGCTGCTCCATTCTTCCTGCTCCCTGTGTCATTGTTTACAATCATATTGTATTTTTGCACATCCAGCTACCTCGCACCTGGTGGTCCCATAACTGCACTGGTCACTGTTGCACTGTCTTTGTTTGTACCTGTCTGTCTTTGCACTGTCTGCACATATTTGCACACAATGCACTTTATGTTGTTAGTTGTGTAGTGTTTGTGGTCCTGTGTTTCCTGTAGCACTGTGGTCCTGGAGGAACGTCGTATAGTTTCACTGTGTACTGTGTGAACTGTACATGGTTGAAATGACAATAAAAGCTGACTTCACTTGACTTGAGCTACACTACAGCGTAAAGCTGAGTGAGAGCGTTTAAAAAGTGGTGCCCATTTGGCTGTGTTCCAAATTTAAGAGCACTGCCATTCAAATATGCATTATCATGAGGCAAACTGTTTACTAATAACTGCTGATTTATTAAGAAAGTTCCTAAAAAAAATATTTCTGGGGAAGCAAAAAAGCATATGATGCAATACACAAAAGCTGCCATACGGCGGCAGCGTCCCACAGAGCAAACCCTGGCCAAGAAAGGGGGCTTACAAGTACACACCACTGGACTATTTCTGACTCATTTCTTATGTTAGTCAGCAGCTCTTTCGCACTTCTCTATACTGTCTAGCATCTTGCAGTCGCACAGCCAGCGCTTCCTCACAGCAAATGTGTCTGTAGTGGCCGACAAAATGGATGTTGTTATAATTCCCCTCTGCAACTGGATCCAAAGCCATTGTGGTTACTATCTCTACAGCCTGGGAGTGATCACGAGATCCTCCAGACTATGGACACAGAATTAAAACAAAGGAAAACCTGTTTTAGTCTTTTCAGTGAAAAAAGGAAGTTGTATCAGTTTCTGCCTCTGGGGTATTAGAAGGCTTGGTGTAGTGGATGGTGGGAAACGAGCAGGTGCAAGTCATGGGGGCTGGACAGTGTGTGTGAGTGTGTATTACAGATGACGAGATGTGACCTGCTTGTGTTTTATGCAGTGCGTAAACTGTTCAAAAGGTTTCGCTCACTCTCCCAATCCCTGAAGTCTACATTTGCAAACGAAGTCCCTTTAGAATCCACTGTTTTTGTGATGTAACAAAAAGCAACATTTGCATACAGTACTGGGGGTGTAACAATGAATCAGTCTGTACTGATGCATCAAACAAAATCTCTCGTATCGGTGTGACCGTGTTCAATGTGTGTGCTCACTCCACAATTCATTCTTCTTCATTATACCATGTGCAGTGTTCTGTACTGAGAAGCTGCTTCTGCTGCATTTGGCCTTTAATAATAAAATGTTCACGTTATAATTTGTCTGCGTGTGTGAGTTGACGGAAAAGTAGCAGATTTTGTGAAAATCTGACCGTATTTTTGACTGCAGACAACAGTATCGAGCCCAATCAACCACATTGTGATGAAAATGTTGATTGCCGCCCCTATATGGTACTATGCAAAAGTCTTATGCGCATATGCAAATTCTTTATAGCAAAATAAAACAAGAAAGCAGTGAAAACAATGACGATAAGCTGTCGTGTGTAAACAGCAGCTGATGTTGGATGAGCTTGTTAAATCACAGGTTCCAGGTTTCTCCTCCAGGCCTCCAGCCACTGCCTGGATGTGTGTGAAGCTCCATCAGCACCTGATTTCACCTAATGAAGGACTGACTAAGCCCAAACCAGCGAACTGATGGGAACTATCCGTAATACTTGACTGGACTATAAACGTTGCATCGTCTGCATAGTGAGGTTTTTGATGTTTACATGGTTACATTAGTCTCTAAACACTTAAGACTGAAGGGGCAGTGGTGGTGTGACTCCTAGGGTGCTGTCCATGTGACTAGAAGGTTGCTGGTTCGAATCCCAGACCGGTTAAAGTACCATCAGGTCACTGGTTCGAATCCCAGACCGGTTAAAGTACCTGTGAGCAAGGTACCGTCCCCAAGCCCTGCTCCCAGGGCACTGCCCACGTCAGCAGCCCGCTGCTCCTACACGGATGGGTTTTGAATGCAGGGGTCACATTTCGTTGTGGTGCATAGTGTGCTTTGCGGCGGTGTGTTCACAACAACAAATAATCACTCGCTTTCACTGAAGAGCCAAACTTTAGATGCTGTCTGACCGATTTACATTCGAGGTAAACTTGCTTTTCTTTGAACTGAAATTCCCCTCATCCGACTCAACCACAGCGCTGTAGTATCCACTGGAGAGAGACTGAAGTCCAGTACGAGGCCAAGCACGTGGGCTCACAGCTGAGAATGTCATCAGCAGTGGAAAGAAAACACAAAATAAAAGACTGGAACCGTATCTGTCCGAAGGCCGATATCCAAGGGACAAGTGAGGGAGATGATCCAAACGCCTTTTTCACTTCTACGGTAATAAGCCTCTGGAGATTTCCTGGAGGCCTTTCCAGTTACCCTAGAGCAGATGTTTAGATGATCCCCTGAACAGGGGAAGTCTCCAGCTATGGGTGTGTAGAAGCGCCAATGAAAGACAGAGCGTGGTAAACACAGGCGGGGTGTTCATTTGGTATTCGTCTCACAGCCGTTGCCTGAGGCTGCACCGTGGCTTGAACAGTGATGTAATGTTCCTCTTAACTCTTAGTGCTAATACCTGTTATTACCATATTATTACCATGGTTTGGCTTTCCAATGGAATTTTAGATCAATTACATAGTGGGAAATGCAATAAAATTACATTTACATATAATCTACACTCTGTATCAATGTTGAATATGAATTTCTGACTCTTTTGTTTAAAAAAATGGTGACAAAAACATCTACACAGCCTTTCAGTACCACAGACTCCCACTGGAAGGATGATGAACAGACACCTGTGAATGTTTCCATGCAAGAGTGGAGTTTGATTTTCTCTTAAAGACCCTTTAGTGTCCGGGTCGGTTATGTGGTCGAGTGCATTTTGAGCCCCTAAATCGAACTGAAACGTGCACTGAATTTAACCCAATCTGACCGTTCCATCTCTCCCACTTGGTTTGGGTCAGTTATGGTCAGAAATCCACTGGATTTCACTGTGTCTTTGGTTAGCAGACCTTTACACTGAGTTTCCTCACTGGATGGTAGACATAGGCTGCTAGATTCATGTGGTTCTGTTGCACGGACACATCCTCACCGAGAACACACGGATTTGAATTTTCACTGATTCATGTATTTGGAGTTTTACGGTAAAATGAAATCATGACTGTTTAATAGAGGACTACATTTATTTTAAAAACGATGTGGCTGCTTAAGTAAAAAAATCCACATTTGTATTATTTTTCCAAAATAAATAGAAAATGCAAGTTTTGAAACTTGAACCTGCGACCTTCAGGTCCCCAGCGCAATGTCCTAACCACTAGGCCTCCACTGCCCAACAGTAAATGTAAAACTGATCATAAACCTTTAATTAATATTTATCTCCTTTCACGTTCTCTTGTCCCCCATAAATGGACCTTGGGATTGTGAAAGGCCCTATAAAAATGTAACATTGTTGCTGTTGAATTCGTGCTTTTAAAATCTTTTAGTGACTTGTCATTGTGAACACACCCCATCACGTCAAACGAAATGTGACCTCTGCATTTAGCCCATCCACACATGGAGCAGTGGGCAGCTATCAAGAGAACCCGGGGAGCAGTGTAGCAGGACGGTTCCCTACTCAGGGGTACCTCGGTAGTGCCCAGACTGGGACTTGAACCTGCAACCTTCGGTTTCCAAGGGCAAGGTCCCAACCACTAGGCCTCCACTGCCCAAGTAGGCTACCACTGTTGACCATTTAGTACATGCAACATATGACCATATTAGAAACTGTGGTCATTGCGGTCACTGGTGTTGTGATCAGTTCATCACGACATTCAGTTAAATGCTCGGTCTCCAACTGCGCAAACATGGCCAACGCCAGGCTAAATTCTCACCAATCACAAGTGCTGGAACTGCTTTTTCTGAAACAAATGACCCGACAGCCGACCAGTAATAGAAGGGAGAGATGGACAGTGAAGCCTCACATTAACTTTCCCCCAGAAACAGTGTGGTTAGGTTAAACACGTCCCTCACATCTCTCTCTCCCTCCTTCAAATCTTTCTCTCTCCCTCTCACATCTTTCCCTCCCTCTCTTCCCCTCACATTTTCCCTCCCTCTCTTTCTCTCTCTCTCTTCCCCTCACATCTTTCTCTCCCTCTCTTTCTCCCTCTCCCCCTCACATCTTCCCCCCCCCCCACACCCCCCCTGCTCACATCTCTCTCTCTCTCTCCCTCCCTCACATCTCTCTCTCTCTCCCTTTCTCCCTCACATCTCTCTCTCCCTCCCTCTCTCTCTCTCTCTGTGTGTGTGTGTTGGAAGTTAAGTCAAAGGGAAGGTGAGGTCAGTTCTACAAAAAATGAACAAACCAATCAGGGATTTCCCCCAACGAAGACGCACAGGAAGCCACACCGCTTCTCCAGCTTTAACAACTGTCCTTCTGGTTGACCACAGCTTGCAAAACCTCTGGGTTAACAGAAATAATAAATAAAGAAGTAATGCTGGAGGCTCATCTGAAGTTCACAAAGAGGTGTCTGAACACCACGTACCCCGGTCTGATATGAGCAATGACAGGGAAAGAAAGGAAAGAACCGGTTCCAACCCTACAGGAATGCTAAGAATCTTTTCCTGAGGGAACCAGAGGGAACACAGCCACGGCTGCAGAAAATCCCTCATGTAACAGCACCGAGTGCTGAACGGAAGAATCCACGTGTACACATGCAGAACCTTTTTTGATTTGCCCAACTACAGTGGTTTTATCCAATTTGGCTGTAACCAACTGCCTACTTTGCTCACAAACACACATACACACACAGTAGCTATAGCTGTGGTCCACTGTGTTGTGACACCTTATTATTATGGCCAGTACTGATGTTCATGCTACAGTAGTTCTTACGTGGAATCAGACCACACAGTGTAGCTTTCACTCCTTCACTAGCCTTCACATGCATCAGTGAGGGTTGGGTGTCCATGACTTGTCGATTCACCAGTTGTCCCTTCTTGGATCACTTTTGGTAGGTGCTTTTTGTTTGTTTTTTTCCAGGGCTGTTAAGCTCCCAGGGTTCCACAGATGACCTGAGGGAGCGAGGTGGGGAATAGGGCACAAGGGTACATGAAGAGCAAAGCTGCTCAGAATTCCACACTGAAATCATCACCACAAGATCATACTGATCGAGTTTTGTTCAAGAATAGTGTGTCTAACGCGAAAGGATCAGCCACAGAAAGGGGAAAGTGCAAAAATAAGTGCAAATCCTTTTTTTTCGGAGACTTTCTAAGACTCAGAACAGGATTTAAAGATGAGAGAGGCTCCTAACAACGGTGCAAAAGATGATGAACCACCAAAACAGTCCCTCTCAGATAAACCGCCCTTTACCCTTTAATGGCCAAAGTTTTTTCTTTGCATTTTCTATTTATTTTGGAAAAATAATATGAATGTGGATTTTTTTTACTTAAGCAGCCACATCGTTTTTAAAGTAAATGTAGTCCTCTATTAAACAGTCACGATTTCATTTTACCGTAAAACTCCAAATACATGAATCAGTGAAAATTCAAATCCGTGTGTTCTGTGAGGATGTGTCCGTGCAACAGAACCACATGAATCTAGCAGCCTATGTCTACCATCCAGTGAGGAAACTCAATGTAAAGGTCTGCTAACTAAGGACACAGTGAAATCCAGTGGATTTCTGACCATAACTGACCCATTGTATACCTGCAAGAACTGCCGTTTTACTCAGTCCTCTAGCTTTCACAGGCCCTCAGATCCTCACGCTTACCCATTTGTGAGGCTTCCAACACATCAACTTCAAGCACTGACTGTTCCTTTGCTGCCTAATATACCCGACCCCTTGACAGGTGCCACTGTAACGAAAGAGCATGATATTCAATGTTATATACTTCACCCATCAGTGGTTTTAATGTTTTAGCTGATATACAGATCAGTTCTTTTCTAGAGGCTGGTAAAAGTTTACATCACCCACCCAGAGTGCAGCTAAAACTTCACATACTCATTGAGATGCCTGACGCATTGCGCTGTCCAGTGATTCCCATACCAATGTGTATGGAGCTCCCGGCAGTTTGATGTGAACAGGTCCTGGTGAAATATTGATTCTTTAGCCTCTAACAGAAACCATCGCTAACTCCTAGAGGGAGGCCACAGAAAAGAGAGTCTTCTGGACCTTCTCTCGGACAGCAATTAGCTCAGACACTGCTGGGAACACTCCTTCCGAGAGGCCAGGGGTTGGAGCATTTAGCTGGGCACTAAGAGGTCACAGGGTCGATCCCACCTCATAACACCGCGTTAACGGTCCTCTGGCCCTGGCGCAAAGCCTTTAAACCCCAGTAGCTCCACGTAAACGGACTCTGCAGCTGGCACCAGTGCTCTTAAAAGAGTTCAAGGAGTTAAGCATGCATTGCACACTTGGAAGCCTCTCAAAAGCTTCTGATCCAGCTCACAGCTGACCTCTTGTGGTGTCTACTGCTATCAACCAGGATATGGTTCAACACTGAGCACAGCCGAGTTCAGCCAAGTGTCAAGAACTGAGATGGGGTCAAGTGAAAGTGACAAAGTGTCACTGTGAACACACTCAAGCACCACAACGAAACGTGACCTCTACATTTATGGTTTAAACCATTCAGCGAAGAACCGCTCATGTTGACACTTCCACTGTCCCACTTTTGAGAACCTCATTCGAATCCCAGCCCTGAAAGAACACACCCATATTACCACAAGCCTTCGCTTTCCTTCAGATCCGTGGAAAACATGTGTGCGTATGGGCGTCGACAGCACGTTACGTGGTAAATTACTCTCTTGCTGAATATTGTCAAAGGAATGAGAAAAACATCCAGGAAAGCCTTTTCCTGTTTTTACGCAATGAATGATCTCTACTGCCAATTCCTGGCCATTGCTATGGGCTGTCCTACGCCCTGTTTCACATATCAGAACCAATCAACAGCTGGCAAAGAAACAGCTGGAGAAAAAGCTCACTATTAGGTAAATAACAGACTGAACCTGTTGGAACCCTGCATGAGATTTTTCCCCTCCAACCAGAGGAACCAGATAAGCCTGGGAGAAGAAGAAAGCTGCTCATGCAGAAAGAAGTGCCCCAAAAATCTAACACTCGAGTATGTGTTTACTATGGAGCTTTGGCTCCAAGTGACAGTGACGATCTGTCATTGTGAACACACTCAATCACCCACAAAGTGCCCCACAAGGAAATGTGACCTCTGCATTTAACCTATCACATGTGCAGACATGGAAAAGCAGGAAGCGCCCTGGGAGCAGTGTAGTGGGATGGTACCTCAGTGGTACCTGGGCCGGAACCCGGAGCAAGTTCCTAACTACTAAACCACCACTGCCATTAGCCCAAAATCTTAAAATAGCAGCCGTTACAACAAAGGGAAAGGGTTTTTTTTTAGGCCTGTCATAATAACTACTTTTGTCGGGTGACATTAGGCAGTGGTGGCCTAGTGGTTAGGACACTGCCTTTGAGACCTGAAGGTCTCAGGTGCGAGTCCCGGCCCGGGCACTACTGAGGTACCCTTGAGCAAGGTACCGTCCCACTACACTGCTCCCCGGGCGCTGTTG
>JBBPDA010050851.1:0-12500 GCA_037974385.1 Arnoldichthys spilopterus
TGGGTTAAATGCAGAGGTCACATTTCGTTGTGGTGCTTGAGTGTGTTCACAATGACAAATAGTCACTTTCACGTCACATTTGAGGATGTTTTAATCTTCTTGGATTTCTCCAAGGAATCCAAGGATTTTATTTGATTTTTACTCATTTGTTTATGTATTTAGAGACACGTTTTACAATAAAGAGAAATCTCAACTGTTTGACAGAGGCCTATATTAAAAATATTAAATTAAAAAAACGACGATGTTGTTGGATAATTATTATTATCATTATTGTTATTATTGGCCCAAATTAATATAAAATGGGAAAAAAAACATTGCTTTTTTTCTTGGTGTGGCCATTAAATGGTTAACAGGAAGTGCAGCTGCAGGTAAATAAAGAATAAGTTCAGGTGTGATCCAGATGTCACCCAGGGAGCAAATAAAGGATTATGTTAGAAGATCTTTTAATTTTTAGAAAATTAAAATAATAATTAGATTAACAGTTTATAATCTGTGATTGTATTTAAAACATTCTGCATTCTGTTTTTGCAAGGCCTACAGCATTGTACAGGACCCCTTCCACCCCACATGCCATCCAAACTTAGATACAGCAGCATCAGAGCCAGATCTGCCAACCTGTGTGTTTTTATCAACAGGCTCTTAGGCTCAACACCATTCTGCCTCCCCTATAACCTTCCTATACATACTCATGCACAGGCTTTATCCCAAAGGCATAGAACGTAAGTCATTGACCTTTAGTCAAAGTCACTTATTTGTCACTGTGAGCTAACTCAATCACACAAAGTGCAGCAGAATGAAATGTGACCCCTGCATTTAACCCATCACACATGCACATGTGGAGCAACTGCCAGCTATTAACAGAGCCCAGGGAGCAGTGTATCGGGATGGTACCTTGCTCAAGGGAACCTAATTGGTTTGGCTTGAACCTGTGACCTTCAGTTCACAAGGTCAAAGTCCTAACCACTAGGCCACCACTGCCCACTGACCTCTAAGAATGCGCACTGTATGTTGCCATGGCAGAACAATAAGAATCCACATTGTTCTCTGTATCATTTTGACTTGACTTTGAATAAAGACATAAATAGATAATGCTAACCAGTGTGCAGAATACAAGGGGGCACGTAGGACACTTTAAACAATAGCATTTTTGTTAGGGTGGGGTCCTGCTTAAAATTGTCACTTTAAAAAAGCAGTAGGAATTTTCCAAGCAACTGAACTGACCTGCACCCACCAACCATACGATCAGACTTGACATTTAATGTTCCACACTCTCCCATACACCCCACCCCCTACTGACTAAAACTTTGTCACATCCATTGGGGGGAAGCCCCTAGTTGCCACAGGGTAATTCACACTGACCACAGCCTTTATAACTGCTGATATCTCTCGCTTCTGTTCTGAATGACTGGGCACTGAACACTCGTCTCCACGGGTTCCGGGCGAACTCCAATTATTAACTAAAGTACCAGTGAAGAAAGAAGGCTTCCAAAATTCCTCCTAAAATAAATAAACTGCAATTATCAGCACTATACAAAGTAATCTGTTGTCAGATTTAGCTGAAAAAGAAATTTTTATGAGAAGAAATGTTATAAAATGTCTACATTTTTGGGTATTTTTCATTGTAAAATTGCCAGGTGGGTTTTTTCTGTTTTGTGACATTACTGTTTATATGGCACTGTTTGTTTAAGTGATTACATAATGATTGAACCTGTGATAATAAAACACTGCCAATATACGTACAATATAAACAGTGTCACCTTTGAACTAGCAGAACTAGTATAACTGTCACAATACTGGCCTATTGTAAATAATAACACGTAAATAATATAATATTTAAAGGGGGCGGCACGGTGGTGCAGTGGTTAGTGCTGTCGTCTCACAGCAAGAAGGTCTTGGGTTCAATCCCTGGGTCGGCCACGGGTGCCTTTCTGTGCAGAGTTAGCAAACTCTTCCTGTGTTTAAGTGGGTTTCCTGCAGAGTATAAGTGAGGTCAGGTACTGATGTTGGAGGATCATGCCACTCCAGTTCTTCCAAGTGGAGCTCCATCACTGTAGAGAACTTCACAGCCTAGTGCTGGGGGCTTTATACCCCTCTTGCCTATGAGGCCCATTCTATCTGTGCTTTTCTATGGAAATACAAGTGCACACCTGTGTCAGTGTTTAAGGTGGCAGCTTAAAGCAGTGGATATAGTAAAAGAGCCGTCTGGATACTTTTGGACAGAGAGTGATGTATTTTCTCCAAGTCGCAGGTGTGTTTCCATATGCAGAGTGACAGCCCCTATCCTTCTTATCTTTCAGCCATGCTCCTTCCATCGCTTCAGGACATTAAACCACTCGCTGTGCCAAATAACTGGTGTGAGTTTAAGGGGGAGGGAAACCCCCTACATAATGTATATTGTGGGTGGAAGTTATTGTGATTGCTAAATGTGATTGCACAGCTGTTCCTTCACTTCCCCCTGTCTCAAAAAAGAAGTTGCATGGAGGCTTTTAGGGACCTCAAGTGTCAACTGAGGGGTCTGTGGCCCCTTGAGTGAAGTAAAGTGAAGTGAAAATGACTATTTGTCATTGTGAACACACTCAAGCACCACAACAAAATGTGACCTCTAGATTTAACCCATCACACGTGCACACGTGAAGCAGCAGGCAGCTATCAACAGCGCCAAGGGAGCAGTGTAGTGGGACGGTACCTTGCTCAAGGGTACCTCAGTAGTGCCCGGGCTGGGACTTGCGACCTTCGAGTCCCAAGGGCAACGTCCTAAACAGGTCATTTGTGTCCTGAAACCATTATCTTTTAAAAGCAAGTCACATAATTAGAAGAGGAGGCACCATCTCTACAATCGCTCATCTTCAACCTCTTGAATGCCACAATGAAGACTCTTTCTTATGTGAAAAATACTGTTGTTATTAAACTGTTGAACCTGGGCATGAGAGATGTAAAAGTGATAGTTCAGCAAATGCACTTGGTTTACCACCACAAAAATCACATGTGAGGGTTCCTTTTCACTGCTTTACTTTTAACACTAGAGCTACAAGGCTAATGAACCATAAGCAGAGATAATCCAGCAACATTAAGCAACTTTTCAAGGAGATTTTAAATACTAAATAGTTGGTGCCATAATGGTGGGGGGTGATGTTAAGATGATTTCAAGGGCCCAGCACTGGCAGGGACCCCTCAGAGCACACAGTCTAAAAAAGAAGACAATACAGCACTGGCACTTTTACATGTCGAGTGGCGCCCCTGGTCAGTGGCACTGCGTAAGTCAGCTTAGTCCCTAAACTATTCATTTATTCTTGATGAAACTCACCTCCGCCATGGCTCTGGCACAGGTAGGGGAACCTCCAGACGTTTCCCAGCCCCACGCAGAAACCCACGCAGGTCAGCATGTACTGGGCTTTGTTGTCCCACTTGGGCCTTTCTCCAGCCTCCTCCACCTCCAGCTTCTCCAGCTGGCCATGGCTCAGGACGCGCTCGTCCAGGCCTGGGTTAGGCAGCTTTAGTCTCATGCTCCAGCCCATTCTCAGTGCTCCTCAGGGGAAGGACAAGATGTGTACGGCTATATGTGCTCGGCCTGGAGTTGTGGAGGGTGTAAAATGGGTAATAGTCGAGCCAGCCTGGGCAAGGTGGAAATATATATGGTGAACTTTAGCACCCCAGTGTGTTATCTCCATCAAGAGAAAGTGCCATGTCAGCTAGATAAGGGTAAGCACAGGCGTGACTGAAGCTGAGGATGGATGACAATAATTAATGTCTTGCGAGGGACAGAACCTCGCACATGGCTGTCTCTCACTGCAACCATCCAGATGGTTAATAAACGAAGATAATGATCTGTGTGTCACCTCGTGATTAACTGTAACAAGGGTCCAACATTCAGCGTCGAGGTCACCAATGAGAATGCTGCACATGACAGTGAGCAAAAAAAATAAGGAGAGGAGCTTTTCTCCTCTTGCTCCAGGTGTGACGCTCTTCTGTTTGAGCAGGAAGAACAAACACATGGGCCATGTGTCGGACCTTTAATGTCTCACCCTGTCTGGTTCCTAGTGCTCAGCTCATAATATTATATTAACACAGATCAGTCACAACATTAAAACCACAACAACGCTGTTTATCTGGTTACAGTGGCTTCTGTCAATGGGTGTTGGAAGTGGGGAAAATGGGGTGTAAGGATCTGAGGGCCAAAATGTGTGGGTCAGAGTATCCCCAACACTGTAGTTTGTGTGGGGGTTCCTGGTATAAAGTGGTTAGTACCTAAAAAGGTGCACCAAGGAACCAGTGACAGAGTCATGGGAGCCCAATTCTAAGTAGTAAAGGCTGGCCCAGCTGGTCCAATTCCACAGCAGAGCTACAAAAAGTGAATGCTGGCTCTGATAGAAAGGGGTCAGAACAGACTGGTCAGAGTGCCCATGTTGACCCCTGTCCATCACCGAAACCTACAATGGACATCAGAACTAGACCTAGCAGTAGAAGAAGGTGGGCTGGTCTAATGGATTACGTTATCTTCTGTGTCATGTGCCTTTGTTGTTTTTGTGAACACAATCAAGCACCACAGCTAAATGTGACCTCTGCATTTAACCCAACACAAGTGCACACGTGGAGCAGCGGCCAGTCATCAACACACCCAGGGAGCAGTGTAGTGGGACGGTATGTTGCTTAAGGGTACCTCAATAGTGCCTGGGCCAGGACTTGAACCTGCGACCTTTGGTTCACAAGGCCAAGGTCCTAACCACTAGGCTTCCACTGCCCCCATGACATTATGCAGTTGAGACTCCCACATTTGGGGAATTCACAACTGAAGTGCAATGGCTAAGCCTCACCATGGGCGAACCACCTTCGTCATCATTGTATCACCCCTGCCAGGTACGCATCCTCCTTTCCTGCTTTAACAGCTTCTATACCCTTTTGGGAAGAACATTGCTGTAAGGATTTGAATGCAGGCTGAGAGCATTGGTGAGGTCAGGTACTGATACCCGAACATTGCTGTGAGGGTTTGAGTTCAAGTTCAAGTTCAAGTTCAGTTTATTGATCATATGTATGTTAACGTTGGGTCAACAGTACAATGAAATGTGTTGGACAAGAAGAACCAGTAAACTCAGCAGAAGAACATGATAACTAAGAATGAATATAAAATAAAGTAAAATAAAATTAAGAAATAAAAAAATATATAAAAAGAATATTTACAAATATATAAAGGAACCATGAGGACACATTGTGGAAAGTGCGATGTGTAAAAGTGAATGGATGAAGGCAAGTAAATTGACAGTGACCGTGTGTGGTGGTAGGTTATGGGTTCAGTAGCCTGATGGCAGTTTGATTGCAGTAGGCCATAAGTGAAGCCAGGCACTGATACTGGAACATTGCTGTGAGCATTTGATTGCAGTAGAGCGCTTGATTGGTTTAATTGGAGTGGAGCTTATGACCCATAACTGATCCAATAGCATCAGTACCTAACCTTACTTATGCTCTACTGCAATCAAATCCTCACAGCAATGTTCCAGCATCAGTGGCCTCACTAATGGTCGACTACGGTCAAATCGTCGCAGCAATATCCTTCCAAAAAGGGGACAGAAGCTGTTACTGCAGCAAAGGAGGATAAGCTCCTGCACACCGCTGCAGTTTGTTCTGTTGTCCGAATATAGATTTGCCGCCGCTAGGGGGAGCCAAACCTCAAGTTTCGTTCAAAGTGCAGTGATGGGACGATTCAGTTTACTGAGCCGACTTTCTAGAGCCGAGCATTACCTTCTGGGGAATCGAGCATCCAAATAGGTGATTCATTGATTCTCTAGTGAAGTTGATCTCTGCTGTTCTGGTCTCAGCCTTACACACATCAGAGTAAATCGGCTCCACCGCCGAAGAGTGTGTAACGCGGTTTTTAACGTTAAAATGTGATGTTTTTGCGAGAAAAAACGAAAAAGAGATTAACCACTTTACCTAAAATCTACATACACGTAACTCAGGCGCCTACATAAATGAACGTCTACTTCGAACTTTCCGTTCCACCTTAAATGCTGCTGCAGTTCCATTGTGGCGCCTTTAGAACGACGAGCTGGCGGGACCAGTGTAACGCACTAATGCCTTCAACAGCACAAACCTTCGTGCATGAGCCCGAAAAAAACTTCAGCACCATTTAAGGCGGAATGCCTAACGCAGTGTTACTCCAGCGCCATTTAAGATGGAGCGCATTAATGCAATATAACTCAGGCGTAGTTTATGGTGGAAGGGCTCATGCAACGTGATTCCGGCACCATATAAGATGGCATGCAATAATGCAACGTAACCTCGGCATCATTTGGTGGAACGGACAATGGCAACAAGAAGCTGGCGAATTTGATTCAGTCGCGACTCGTGATTCGGTTCAAACGATTCAACGAAAAGCATCGACTCCGAAGAGCGGCTCGTAGCTCGCTCGGCAGCAGTGCGCGGTTTGGAGCTGGAGGGAGTCCCCAGCTCCTGCGAAGAAGCAACAGCCCCGCGTTTGCTGCGGACTCCTGCTGTCCTGTCCCGAGCGTCCGGTCTGCCTCAGCACCCCGCCTGCCCGCTATGCCCTTGGACGCTGCTGCCCCTCCTCCTGAGAGAGCCCTGCTTGAGCGTCCAGAGCAGTAGAAAGCTGGTGTTGGAGACGCAGGACGCAGGGAGGGAGTCGCGGTGCAGGACTTTCTGGCGTTCTTGATGGACCTTCTAACACTCTGAAGGCTTTTTTGGGTTTATACTTCTCCCCCCCACCAGGACCTTCTTGCATGGATGTATCATGGCTACACTTGTATGCAGGGTGCAGTTCCTAGATGACACTGATCCATTCAACAGCACCAATTTCCCGGAGCCCACCAGACCCCCTGTGTTCACCTTCAGAGAGGATATTCCACTGGTGAACCAGATAGCAGGGGTGCACAGGCTCCTCAGAGCTCCACAGAAGGTATGGATGTGTTTGGGAAATGCAGCAGTACTTTCATATTGGCTAGGTGGTCTCTAGGAAAGTGTCTGGTGGGGGGTGGGTGCAGATGTTTCTGACCTTTGCATCATAATGTATATGTTCTGTTGAGTCAGAGACAGTGCTTCCCAAACCTCCCAGTGTCTGCGGGCTTGGGAACCACTGCTCTAAGAGGATGCACAAGCTGTCAAACCATGTGACCAATGGGCACTGCAGTTTTAAAGTGTCTCCACAAGCAACAGACATGTGGCACAGACGCGCTGCCGGCCTGTGCCTAATTGCAGTCCGCTTCCAGGCACATAAACAAAGCCTTTAGTTCCTGAGCTGCCTTTTAGGAGTGGTGCCCTTGTGGCGCTGAGGAATGTCCGGCAGCTGAGGACCACGCTCGGGTGGTAGAGGTGAGCGCAGCTGTCACCGGCTCAGCTGGTGATGACTAGGGGTGAAACAATGAATCGATCTGTATCGATGCATCGACCGAAATAGCGCACGATCTGATGTATCGATGTGACATAAAAATCAATCTGTGTGTTTATTCCACAATTAATTCTCCTTCATTTTACTGTGAGCAGTGTTTTGTACCGAGTAGCTGCTTATGCTGAAGATGACACTGCTGTATTTGACCTTTATTAATAAAATGTTCATATTATAATTTGTTTGCACGTGTGAGTTGATGGAAATGTAGCACATTGTGTAAAGTTTCATCATATTTCATACAGACCCCCCAGTATCAATCCAAATTGCATCGCTGCACATTTTAAGGTATTGAAAACGTTTTGATCGTCGTCTGAAATAAACGACGTCGGATTGAATCATAAGGAAACTTGTGATTCACACCCCTAATGATGACATGGGCCTTAGACTCATACCTCAGCCTCTGAAAAGAGCAAGGTGCGAGCCATGTGGCTTGTCCATCACAACACTGAACATCTAGTCGTGAGGGTTGCACAATGTGGGGAAAATATCAGCATTGTGATGCCTTTCTGTACATTAAAGGGCCCCATCACCACTTTTCTGCATTTTAAAAGGCGTGAAGTGAAAAATTCTAAAAATATTGAATAAAATATTGTTAAAATTAGACTTGACACTTGGAAGGTGCATTAAAAAAAATCTTCCTGATTTCTGGCTTGTCAATTCTCCAATTTTTTTGGGTTTTTGCAGTTTTTCTGGGCTCCTCCCATGTTTGAGCCATCTTTTCCACTGTTTTCCCAAACTTTTTCCTACTTTTCCCCCTCTGTCTTTGACAATTGAAATCAAACCCTCCATCTCAGCCACTGAAATCACAATGCATTTCTCGATCAACACACAAACTGAGAAAATCTACCATATTTTCACACCTCAGTGATTGAGTGTTTATTGTAAAACAAGAAAAAAAAACAAGGTGTTTTTCCATAATATGGACCCTTTAATGCATTACATCTCTGTTAAAGTGCAGGTGCAGTTATGGTGTTGTCTCATGTCAGCCTGGTGTCATGGAGTAAGAGGCGCGTGAGTGTGTTTCAGTCGTCCAGCACAGGGAGTGTTACTCGAATGTGCTGCTGCATTGGGCTGAGGAGAAAGGACACCGCTGTGTCACCTTGTGGTTACTGCAGAGTCATGGTTAGGATGATGTAATCCCTTAAAGCAGGTGCTACTGAATGTGGCAGACTCATCTTCAAGTGTTTCGTCACCAAGTGTAAATTGCCTAACCGAGGCCCCCACTTCGTTCTCCCTCTTGCCTGTTCACAGATTTCCTATGGCTTTCCATATTCACAGATCAGCCATAACATCAACACCCCTGAAAGGGATAACAACATTCCCTGGGCCTCTACCTTCCATGCCTATCTTGGGGTGGGAGTTGTTGGTGATGGGAGGGAATTGGGGTGCTTTGGCCTTGTTCCAGAGATAGTGAAAAGATGAGGTGGTCAGTGGAGTACAGCACGCTTTTTTACCATACCTGTATCATCACTGCTTTTTAAGTAGCAGCACATTTTGGATGGGAACTATTTTTTTTGGTGGAAGAATTTGACAGTATTACAAGTATACACTGATCAGCCATAACATTAACAAAGTAAATAACATTGCGTATCTAGTTGTGTCATTAAAATTGCACCTCTCAGGGAGGTGGGATACATTAGGCAGCAAGTGAACAGTTAGTTCTTCAAGTTAATGTGCTGGAAGCAGGAAAAATGGGTGAGTGTAAGGATCTGAGCCACTTTGACAAGGGCCTTATTGTGATGATTAGAAAAATCATTAGAGTCAGAGCATCTCCACACCAGCAGGTCTTGTGGAGTGTTCTAGGTCTGGAGTAGTTAGTACCTACCAAAAGTGATTCAAGGAAAGAGAACTGGTGAACCAGCAGCAGGGTCGTGGGCACCCGAGGCTCACTGATGCATGTGGACAGTGAAGGCTATCCCGTCTGTTCTGATCCCACAGAAGAGCTACTGTGGTTTATAAAGTGAATGCTGACTCTGATAGAAAGGGGTCAGAACACAGTGCACCACGGTTGGAGGATTTACTCAATATTAGGCAGGTGGTGTTAATGCTGTGGCTGATCTGTGTGTGTATGGGGCCTAACAGTGGCAGGACCAGAGGGGTACTTGATTATGGGCCTTTGCATACTCCACATAGCTGATATGTTTATATTTTCCACATGTATGCCGAGCACCTGGGTTCATTTATCTCCCGTCTCCAGCGCTGCAGTGAGAGAGAGATTGTTTTGGTCTGCTGGGGCTCCGCGCTCTGCAGAGGACCTTTCAGAACCCATCACATTGGAAACGAGTTTGGGATCAGCTGATAGCAGTGAGTGCCAGTTTGTTATGCTGGTATTCGCATCTGTTCTCAGTGTTGTTTTCCAAACCTAATCTACAACACCTAGAATGTTGAAATGAGCACATAACAACTGGTTTCATCCAGGGCTGCACGATATACTGCTATGGATTTGCCATGCTGTTCAATACACTAAAGGGCCCACATCATCACTTTTGTGACTTTACAAAGGCTTGAAGGTTTCACCCCTCACCCCCACTCACCCATATAGTTCATACATTAAAACTAATCTACAAAAACAGCTCATACTTTTTTCGATGTCACAAAAACAATACATTTACATATATTTAGGATATATACAGCAGCCCATTCACAAGTTCTAAGAGGTGCTGAATGATGAAAGCCAATCAGAAAAGAGATTAGTTCTAAATGTTTAGTAACAGAAGCAGCCTCCTGCTGGATATATCTGGAACTGCAACAACAAAAGTACTTAAAATGACGGCTAATTTGATGCGGAAATATCATTTAAGAACGATAAAATCTCTAGATTCTGACTTGCTCAAAAAATACCATGAGTGCCAGCTGGGCCAGCCCTAGGACCAACGGTCAGCACTGGATCAGCACCACGGTAACACGGGTAGTGTGGCATTGGTGTTGTTGGAGCTGTTTACATACTGTATACCCTCCCTGGCCAGTTTTTTGGAACCCCTTTGCTGGTGTCCAGGTAGGGACTGTAGGTCATCTGTTGATTGTGAAAGTAACTCTTTGTCATTGTGAACACACTCAAGCACCACAACAAAATGTGAACTCTGCATTTAACCCATCACATGTGCACACGTGGAGCAGTGGGCAGCTATTAGCAGCACCCAGGGAGTAGTGTAGCGGGACGGTACCTTGCTTAAAGATACCTCAGTGGTGCCCGGGCCGGGACTTGAACCTGCGACCTAGGGCAATGTCCTAACCACTAGGCCTCCACTGCCCGCATGATGTGTTAGCTGTCGGTTTTGACTCTGTTGGCTGAATCATTTGGGCACTGGTACTGTAATGGTTAGGGAGTTGCCCCTGTGATCTGATGGTCGCCGCTTCAAATCCCAAGCCGGTGCAAGAACCACTGAGATACTCCTGAGCAAGGTTGCGTCCTCTAGCACTGCTCCTCGGTCCTGTTGAGAGCTGCCCACTGGGGTAAATGGACACGTTTCATTGTGGTGCACTGTGTGCTGTGGTGTGTTCGAAATGACAATCACTCATTTGGGCTATTTTTAATGTAGCAGAGACACCAGCGGTGATCCTGTGGTGGTCCTTTTATACCAGTGAACGGTTTGGGCTAGTGCACTGCCAGGGAGGAAGCTCTTCTCTCAAAACAACAAACACAGTGAGGGCAGATTGTTTTCAGATTGACATGGTCAGCTGCTGCACTGACATGCCGATGCGAAACACTTGGTGGGCGTATGTGAGCTCATCTCCTTGGCCTGTCTGGACACCGCACTGCATCTCCTGCCCTACTGTATGGGGTCTGTGGGGTCATTCTCACTGTTGGCTGCTGCATTGCAGTGTTTGAAGCATGTTTGCTTATTTGTGCGTTAATTCCTCTATGTCTCCGCTAGGAACCGAGAGATGTATGATCTTAACAAAGCACCAGTGTTATGATTATAATGCCACATGTGGCAGAAGTGGCCTAGTGGTTAGGACCTCGCCCTTGTGAACAGAAGGTTGCAGGGTCAAGTTCCAACCCACGTATCACTGAAGTTCCCTTGCACAAGATACAGCTACACTGCTCCGCAGGCGCTGTTGATAGCTGCCCCCTGCGCCCTGCATCACTTTCACTTTTCACATAACGCGATGCCTGAGAGGTGTGTAAATGCTGTTCTAGTGTGTGCGTTTCTCATCCATACCTTCTATATATGGAAATAAGCTGTTTTTTTTTCCAATCATAGTTTTTGTGATGTCCCATAAACAACACCTTTACATATCCCTGCTCATTCAGCCTGTAGCAGTTTAGCACCACCCCATTAACACTAAAGGAGTGTCTCAGCCCCTGTACTGCCTTTTAATTGAGCTCCAGCCAATCAGAGCAAAGCTCATTCACACGTATCAGTTTTAAATGCACAGTGTGTTTTTAAAACTGTGCATTTAAAGTGCACAGTTTTGCACGCGAGTGCAAACTTTCCTCCGGGTGCTCTGGTTTCCTCCCACTGTCCAAAAGGCTGCAGTAGGTTAATTGGATTGGAAAAATTGGCCATAGGTGTGAATGTGTGTATTAATGGTTGTCTGTCTGTCTGTCTGTGTGTTGCCCTGCGATGGGTTGGCCTCCTGTCCTGGGTGTACCCCGCCTTAGGCCCACAGTCAGCTGGGATTGGCTCCAGCTTCCCTGTGACCCGGAAACGGAAGAAGCGGTTTGAAAATGGATGGATACTGCAGTCATTGCAGACTGAAGTCAACAGTTGCAACTGTTAACAGCAGGACCGTGGACCAGCACATGCTGTGATGGGAGGGAACAGCAGGGCTCTAATGGGCTCTCTTTAACGTGATTAAAATGTGCCAGGAAAAGAAGCGAACTCACCCTGTTGGGCTTCTCACTGCTTTAAAAGTAGGCCTGAGGCTCGGCAGTGTTCGCGTCTTGTACTCAAATACACTGCTAAGGGCTCATTAAAGGGCCCATATCCCACATTTTACATATATTTTATAACAGTGTTCTCTAAAGTCCACTTTTGACATCACTTATGTACTGAAAACTGAGGCCGTAGCCATGGAGTCAAAACACGTATAGGTTAGATATAGGTGTTAGATGGTATGAAGACAATGATGATGGAGAAGAGTAGTGAGTGAAAGTGAC
>JBBPDA010050862.1:0-13822 GCA_037974385.1 Arnoldichthys spilopterus
CCACGTGTGCACGTGTGATGGGTTAAATGCAGAGGTCGAATTTCGTTGTGGTGCTTGAGTGTGTTCACAATGACAAAGAGTCACTTTCACTTATATGGGGGCTGAACAGTGCCTTTAAGTTTAATCAGCTTCATGATTGGGCTCTCGCTGTTTCAGGAAAGGACACAGCCTTGACCCATAAAACCATAAAGCTCTAGAGATAACTTTCAACATGTTTCATTGCTGAGAGGCATCTCGGGAGTTCAGCAGTGTGAATGGTCTTGTGGTGCAGACAGCCACACACCTGTCAGGCGCTCACTGGCACAAAGCAGAACTTTCTGGAGGTGTGTGTTATGGCCAACAGCCAGTGTATTGGTTTAATGATTACGGAGTCACACAAAGCCGTGACTTTAACAGCAAAAGCATAATCTATCATAAAAGCAGTTTAAATGTTTGTTTACCATTAACAAATGTGTTCTTAATCTGGGTTTGGATTTCATTACGTAGTGGCTATACAGTCATAAGGAAATAAAATCGTCTTGCTGACATTCTCACAACATTGACCTTAACACTTTAGGAAATATCCACAGTTTCTATTAGTTATAGCCAGTGAATCAGTGACAGAGTCATTGGCACCCAATTCTCACTGATGCATGTGAGGAGTAAAGGCTAGTTTTTCTGATCTGATCCCACAGAAGAGCTACTGTGGTTTAAAAAGTGATGCTGACTTTGATAGAAAGGGTTCAGAACACACAGTGCAGCACAGTCAGAGCTGCATGAGAGTAAATTACTCAATATAAGGCAGGTGGTTTTTATGTTATGGCTGATTTGTGTAAAACATAGAGTGTGGTCATGGAGCACACAGAGTAAATGAATCTGTTGTTTTGAGCTATGTAAAAGACTGCTAATCGCTCTGTGCAAAGCATAGTAAAATAATGAGCTTGTCTCAGTTTGATCTGAAGCTAAAGCTCTACTACTGACAGTAATCACATCTTAATAGGAGAAACTGAAGAAGCACTTATGATCTGTCAAAATCTTTAGAGTGCCCACCTGGCACAGGGTTTTCAAAGGGAGGCCGGTTTAGGATTAGATTGTCCAGAGCACAGTAATTGGGCTATGGATAAAGGGTGACTATACTGACCTAATGAACTGGTGCAGTTTTATTTTTTGGAGTTTATTTTTCTTGACATTTCTGTGTTCACATATTCTGACTCAGTTCAGTGACCCAAGTTACACTAACCCTCTTTACATTAGTTATATAACAATGCCATGCTATGACCCCAGTGGACATGCTGATAAATATGTTTATCCCCCATCCAACCCCCTAACAAATACCACCTCACCTTCTTGGGACGACACATAAAATGCAATAAAGTGCATCTTAATTCGATAGAATCTGATTTGACTGTTTTTCTCCCTTTCTTTAGATAATGTCCATCAGCCAAGATATGTTAGGTTAGTTAGGTGTCTGAAGTTGCCTTTTTAATTGTAGCACTACTTCAACAAAGTTAATAGCACAGGTGACAAGTAATGAAAGCTTACATCCTAATAGTTAGCATTAGTATGATGCTATTTGAATGCATTAATATTCACACACTTGTCTCAAACCATGTGGAGTCATTCAATAATCTCTTTTTTTATGTGGTTACCAAAGTTCTACACACTGTTATCCCAAAATTTAGCCTTATATATGATTAATTCTACTGTTTTCAGCTAAGCTAACATTCCTTAGTCAGAAATCATATAAAGAGACTGCTGGGCAACTCCACAAGGTCTCAGTGGTGAGTGTGTGATAGTTTAGTGATGGAGAAACATTTTACAGGTTAAGGTCTACATAACTGGAGCCCGATCCAGACTAAGCCAATTTTGGCACAAATGAAGGCCTGGTTCAGACAGACCAGCAGACTGAAACCCTACTGGGACATGTGCTCATTACCTGTTACTGAATTTTGCATCTGTTCTTTTCTGGTCTGTTCTGTTCTGACACACTTTTTACACGATTCCAGATTATAGCATGATGTTGTTACCACTGATAACTGTGACTTTGGGTTATGAAAATGCATTTGTGATGTGTTGCAGGTTGCGACTCCATGAGAGCAAGGTCATCAAGGACAGGAGGCATCATCTCCGCACCTACCCAAACTGCTTTGTGGCCAAGGAGATCATTGATTGGCTGATAGAGCACAAGGAGGCCTCAGACAGAGACACAGCCATCAAGATTATGCAGAAGCTGCTGGACCAGAGTATCATTCATCATGGTGTGTTCATCTACAGTTGCACAAAATGATATGAACATTGTCGAGGACTACAGAGCACTATTTAATCAAAACAATAAAACACTTGTCACCCCCTATCCTTTCTGCAGTGTATTGCAATCTGTCACAATGACACTGTTTTAGAGCATTACTGGGCACTTTTAAAATGTGTAAAAAAAAAACACATCGCCCCTTTTACATCATGTAGTGCATTACAATCTGTCAGGATGAGCATGTGGGTCATATGGACATTACAGTCTGTCAGAATGAGCGTGTGTATATGAACATTATTGAGCATCTTTATTTTAAAGTAAATGGCAATTATGTTCTTCCACTGTCAACATTCTTAACATCTGATCGGTTTTGGCATCTTGACTTGCCACCCGGCTGCACAAAGCTACACGACTTGAGATCTTATATTGTTTTAATTGTCTCTTACCATTAATAGACTTAATAGGCCTTTGGTAATCAACTGTTAAAAGGACAAATCACAGAGACTTTGCGGTCCATCCCTGATACTGGTCGCAGCATTATTAGGCACATATATTCACATATTATTGTGCTATATTGTTTGTGTATTGATTTTTCTACCAGCACTTACTCAACGTGTATTTTTCTTTTTGTCTTTTGCAGTGTGCGATGAGCACAAGGAGTTCAAAGACATGAAGCTGTTCTACCGCTTCAGGAAGGACGATGGGACATTTCCCCTGGACAACGAGGCCAAGGTCTTTATGAGGGGCCAGCGGATATATGAGAAGTAAAGTCCTTTAAAGCAATGAAATTACCACAGCTATAGTCATATCAGGTGTTAGCCCCATGCACTCAGGAACAAGGTTTGTTTTTGTTTTCTGGGTGTGAAGTGGTGGGTGGAAACATATTGTTTTTGTGCATTTTGGTCCTAGCAGTATCCATAGAAACGCAGAGTTTCAGCACATTGACCGTGGGGTCTTTGCCAGCTGGATGCATTAACCAGAGACTGATTCATCAGCAAGCTTTTGCATGTTAAGGCTCTGTGCTCCATACTGCTACATGCTGTTTGTGTAGTGGTTTTTGTAGCTAATCTAATAGTTTGCTCATTTCTCCCATAAGAAACTGCAGCAGCTAGCGTGCTAGCAATAAGAAGTGTTACTTAAAACACAAGTTCATTGTAGTTCAGATCTTTTGGATCAGAGTCTATTGAGTGATTAAGCTCAAATGACGCGTTACTTCACTTGCCTTTGTGTTTGATAAATGCAAGGAGGCTTTAAGTGCAGCAAACAGGTTTAATATCCAAATAAACAGGCAAGGATAAAAAAAACAAAGACAATAAGCTAGAAGGACCACATAGTAATACTAGGCCAGGCAAAATAATACGTTGCACAGCATATATAGAGTTGCCTGCTTTTATAGTCTAATACACAGGTGATTCAGATGTAGGTAATATGGCATTTATATAAGAGCTGGAACTCCTGACCAGATCTGGACAGTACGAGAGCTCTGCACCCATGAAGTTTACCTATTAGAGGTCAGTAGGTCAGAGTTTTGAGACCCAATCAGCAGCCCCCAACTGACAAAAATATTTGCTAATAAACCACTCAAACTGAAATTTGGGCATATGAAACACTGTTGCCTCAGGGTGGTGGGGGATATGTAATTTATACATTCCATTCCAAAATTATGATCTACAGTAAGCATCAGACTGATATTCCTTTGTCTTTAAAAACATTTTTTTTGGAGGGCTTTTTGACCTGACCCGTCTTAAACCCTCAATATTTTCTGGTAAGCTTAGCTGGGGGTTATGCTTTGACCCACTGCTACCTGCCAATAGTGTGTGAACTTCCAGTGATAAGGCCAATTAAACACCCATTCAGTAGCTCCATTACACACAGCCAGCAGCTACACAAATGTTCTGTTTGCCCAACTACCATTAGTTTGCTCTCGTCACCAGTAATAACAAAACTGGTCATGTGACTCCTGTAACTGTGGGAATATGAAGCAAGAGGTTCAAAGACCCGTTGTTATGATTCATGAACAAATCAGTCGCTCCAGCAGTCTCTCCTTCTTCAGTTTTTCTCACAAATGAATCTGAAACAGACTTACCTGGCAGGGTGACACAACCATTGTTGGAATTTCGACTGTACAATTTCTAATAGTAGGGAATGCATTCCCCGATGTTGGGCAGTGGTGGCCTAGTGGTTAGGCCTAGTGGTTAGGACCCTTGTGAACAGAGGGTTGCAGGTTCAATTCTTAGGGCACCATTGAAATTCCCTTGACCAAGGTACTGTCTCACCACACTGCCACCCAGGCACTTCTCATAGCTGCCCGCTGCTCCATATGTGATGAGTTAAATGCAGAGGTCACATGTTGTTGTGGTGCACTTTGTGTGTGACTGAGTGTGTTCACAAAGACAATTCACTTTCACTTCACCTAAAACATCTGAAAAGAAGTGTCTGTGTTTGATGAATATTGCTGGCCTGAAAATGCTGATGTGAAACTGGCTTGTTTACAGATTTGGCGTTATAGCTTTGATGCATATTGACTACTCCTGATAGTTGATAAGACTAACAGCAAGTCTGCATTCTGTAGACAAAAACCACACTGCTAAAACACATAAAAAAGCAGTTATACTTTATAATAATCATAGAAAAATATATATAATTCAAACTGGTAACAAATCCTCTCATCCCTAGTTCGCACCACAGCAGCAGCCTGCCTCTTTCTCTAGATGTTCCCCTGTGCTGCTCTCCACTCTTGCATAACAGGAAAACAAAGTCCAGCAGGAGACATATGTCACACAAACTGTCAGCCTGCTTTTACATAATCATCATAAACACTGCGGTCTTTGTGGTTTGCACACGCAGCTACTGCTTAGAGGAGATCAACGTTTGGGTCTTACTTGGCCTTCAAATCGTCGGGCTGACACCTGTTTTTTTGAAGTCATTCGACATACTGTAGATCCATACTGGATAAAAATCACTCCATGATTATCACTTCAGGACTGTAAAAACAACACACACTGCAGATTTATACTGGATTAGAAACTACACACACTGCAGATTCATACTGGATTAAAAATCACACACTGCAGATTCATACTGGATTAGAAACTACATACATTGCAGATTCATACTGGATTAAAAACCACACACTGCAGATTCATACTGGATTAGAAACTACATACATTGCAGATTCATACTGGATTAAAAACCACACATTGCAGATTTATAGAGAATTAAAAACCACACACTGCAGATTCATACTGGATTAGAAACCACACACAGCAGATTTATACTGGATTAGAAACTACACACAATGCAGATTCATACTGGATTAAAAACCACACACAGCAGATTCATACTGGATTAGAAACTACATACATTGCAGATTCATACTGGATTAAAAACCACACATTGCAGATTTATAGAGAATTAAAAACCACACACTGCAGATTCATACTGGATTAGAAACCACACACAGCAGATTTATACTGGATTAGAAACTACACACAATGCAGATTCATACTGGATTAAAAACCACACACAGCAGATTCATACTGGATTAGAAACTACACACACTGCAGATTTATACTGTATTAGAAACTCTACACACTACTAGAAAATATTATATATATGTATATATATAAAATATGGTTGGTAGAAAATATATTGTAGCATAATCTTGGCTAAAACAATCAAATTTAAAGCAAATACAGTTGAGTATCTATGCTATTCCTCAATCACAGGCACATAGCAAACTACTTAATGCAGGGCTATTGAGGCCACACCCTCTACATGGACTGTGCATTCCTCCATCACATGCACAAAGATTTCTAGAATTATAGAAAACTATTAAATAAAATTGTATTCATACAGTAGCTAGCTAACTGGTAAACCAGATATGCTAAATGTACACTATCTAGTTCTATGCAACTGGCTCACCCCTGAAGTTGCCATCCAGTGTGTACTGGAAGAAATTTTTTAATGTTCTCTGGCCAGCATACATTCCCCAAACCAGGCCTGCATCTCGTCATTTGCTGGATGAAGAGTTCAACAGCGTGCAAACAAAGGCCAAGTGAACCAGTGACAAAGCAGACTGCATCTCAGTCCTCTCTGATGGGTGTTCGAATGTTCGGGGACAAGGAATTATAAACTACATAACTGTCACTGCCCCTCAACCTGTATTCTACAAGAGCACAGACACAAAGGACAACGAACACACAGCCTCCTACACTGCTGATGAGCTGAAAGCATAAAGGAGTTTTTGCACTTGTTACTGACAATGCTGCAAACATAAAGATGGCCTGGACACAAGAGGAGAAAACCTACCCTCACATAATAACCACTGGCTGTGCTGCCCACTCTAAGTTATCTCCAATTTGTAATATTTTCAAAATTTCCAACCTAAATTTCCCATGGACAATTTCTGGATTCTGAATTTACTAGATTTTTCATACTGGATTTAAACTACACACACTGCAGATTTATACTGCATTATAAACTCTACACACGGTAGATTCATACTGGAATAAAAACTACACACACTGCAGATTCATATTGTATTTAAACTACACACACAGCAGATTCATTCTGGATTTAAAATTACACACTATAGTTTCATACTGGGTAAAAAAAAATTAAATCTGGGATTTTAAAGCTGATTGGACAGGGTTAACTTCTGATGCTTGCTAACGAGCCTGCTGAGGAACTCCTGCTGGGACTGCTGTCGGAATGAATGCGTTTGTGAAAAACAAATAAAAGTTCATTCACAGAGCTTGACCTTTCACTCCATTGCCTTTAGACTTTCCCACTGTATCACTTGTGGTGTTTTATCTCTCTGCTTTTTTGATGGAAGCCTTACAGCACTCACAGTCTGTGCAGTTCGCTTTAGTCATGGACCACAAGTTCAGTAGGAGAGGGTGCATTTTACATAGAGAACAAGAAAGGGAAGGAAACTGCGCAGAAATTCTGTATATATGTACATTAATGATGACTCACCCTCTCTGAGGAAGGAGTGTACCAAAACTGATCTGCTGTTCTCAACACTTGCACTCATGGATGATCAGTTCTGTCATATGTTATTGGTATTGTGATAAATGACATGATGATATTCTTCCATGAGTGTGTGATAGATATGGTCAGCCCTTCTAACCTGCATGGGTCATAAAAATCTCAGAAGCAACTATGTGCCACTAACTGAATAACTTGCAGTGTAACCAGTCTGCTGGTAACATTTCTCCAGGGCAGCTTGCCATCCAGAAATCTTTGCTTCCATGGCAATACAGCAATCCATTATGGCATCATGATATTATATTTATTTTATTTGTTCTTTTTTAAAGATTAAATTTACGTTTAAATTGTTATTTTTTTAATGTACTACTGTTTCGCTGGTGCATTTCACAAGCTTTAGGAGAATAAAAAATCGGGACACATCACGTCTTTAAATATTGCAATGTTATCAACATATGGCTCCAGAGCAGAACTGCTGTTAATTTATGCAGTGAATGATTTACAACATTCAAGGTTGTCCTTAAAATCACATCAGATTAATTAATGACAGAACAAGAGCTCCACACCAGCTCCTTCTGTCAGTAAATGGGTAAAAGCTACCACTGGTAATAATAAATGGCCGCAACTGTGGTCTCTGGCCGGTGACTTGCTAAACAGCCTGGCAACTGCTGTACGTATAAAGTAGGTCAGTGTATCATATCTGCCCTGCTTAAGGTCAGTCACTGAGATATGATTACTCAGCTGCCCATCACACGGAACAGCGCACCAGGTGAACACGTGTGATAAGGGTGTCGACCGATGTGGAGATAAGATTCTACCAGTCACTGGTGCATTTGTGCAAAATCATCACTTCTTATGTACTCTATATGTTTATTTACAGTTTACTCTGTGTAATCTAAAGCCAACACTGCTGTTATATATATATATATATATTTGGAAAAATACATTTAATGTGTGTCCTGTTGCTAAAAAGGTATTATTGTCATTCTGCCAAATGAGTAATCATTAATAAATGCATTATTTTGTTCAGTTAATCATGATTAATCACATTTGTCATCTGCTCAGATTTCACCCTAACCAAAGATTTGAAAGCAGTGCACTGGAGTGCCACTTCCCTGCTGCTTTTGTTAGTTTGCTGATCATTGATGTTCCCTGCCAGCTCTGTTCAGTGCTGTTCAGTATCACTTTAAAAGCTGTATTCGAAGAGGAGGGGCTTCAGTCGTGGCTTCTATGAGAGCAGCATATAGTATGCTGCAGCAGAGCTTCAGCCTGAATTACAACAAGAGTAGAAAAATGCATTAAACAGATTAAATATGTTTGTGCCAGTCTTCATATGTGCAAAATTACACCAATTACAGATTTGATGGTGATGATATGAATATTTAGAAATAAATATAGGTTGTATGTGGAAGTTTGAGTGCCCCATCACATTACATGAATGGTTGTTTCATATTAGATGGAACAAACTTAAATATAACACATTTCTACAAATGTTGTCATTTATTAGTTAATATACATATACACACCTGCACACACACACAAAGAGACAAACACGTATTTGTGTACATACTCTGTACTTCTGAAGGGCTCTGTGTCACCTGGAGCTCAGTGTACCTGTTTTAATGAGACAGGCGGGTGTCAATGAAGGCTGTTTTTGAACATTCCCCTGTGTCCTCAGTGCTCTGTAGAACTGGGCATAGCTCTGTTTTTAGCTGTGGTCACATACAGAGAATTACAGTTTGGGCTTCTGCAAATAGCATAACTCAAATTGCTACAGCTTCTGCTGCAGGATTTCCTGAGACTGGCACTGCTGCTGACACAGAAAACAGTGATGTGTTAAATATATGTGTTTCAACTATGTACACTGCATCCATATCAATAAAATATATTGCATCATCAACCTCTTATTGACAAAAGAACCTTACGCAGTAGTGTGCTTATGTACAGCATTTTTTGGTAGGAAGCATGGTTTCCGCAAAAGATCATTTGTCCCCAGAGCCATTAGACTGTTTAATTCTGCCCGTTAGGGGCGAGGTGGGAAGAAACTCCATGACTAATGACACTTCTCTGCTCTCTTGCATACAACTCAGTTACTACCTCAGAAGCTTATAACTTACAGCTTATAGCTTATAGTCAATTTGCACTACATCCCTTTTTGACACTATAGACAAGAATACCTTACTTCCGGTCATCCCGGATATTTTTATTTTACTTGCCACCTGCCACAATTACTATTTGCACAATTACTACTGTGAATTTGTGTATTCGCTTATACACAGATTTAACCTATGTAATGTTATTTGTACAGTGTAATTTTATAGTTTAGTTTGTATAGTCTGTACAGTATAGTATTTGTACAGTTATTTGTATCTATCTATCTATCTATCTATCTATCTATCTATCTATCCATCTATCTGTTTGTCTGTCTGTCTAGAAATAAATGGCAAAACAATGTTGACATGACATGACGCGCATCCTATAAACATGGGACATCATATAGAAACTCCCTAGCAACCACGTAGAATGTCAATACCACCTTGCAAGCCCTAAGCAAGTGCCTCCCAAGTCTGTGATATGTTCATTTAAGTGAGCCTTTATTTTACTGAGAAAAATACAAAGAATATGTTGTAAGTGTTTTGTAAATATACACAAATTTAGAATTTGATACATATTAGGATTTTAGAGAGACAAATGTTGCCGTCAAGGTGACGTCTCTTCCCTGGATGTCCATACTTATTTCAGCAGGACAATGCCAGACCATTTTCTGCACAGGCTGCAATGGCATGGCTTTGTAGACACAGAGTGGATGTGTTTGACTGGCCTGGTACTAGTCCAAATCTGTCCTCCATTAAAAAAATATATGGCAGATCACAATAATCAGAAAACAACAAACCATCAACTGTTGAGCAGCTAAAGTCTTGTACACAAGTCTTGTGAACAATTAGGTTGGTTAGTAAAACTGTTGAAATTCAATTCTTTGTATTGTTGTCAGTTAAATAAAGGTTCATGTGAATTAACTTATCACAGATTTTAGTTGGCATCGGATTTTGGAAAATATCCAAGCTTTTCTGGAAATGAGTTCGTAGAAACCTTGGCTGTTTGACTACGTCAGGAGTATGTAGGTTTATTTTTCAATGACTAATTCCATAACTAAAACACCATGATGAAAATATATAAATTCTCATTTATTGTAAAATCCCTTTTTACGTGTCTAGGCTGATGAATCCTGAGAGCAGTCTGCTTCAGACTCGGGAGGAGGAAGGGGTTTCATATGAGCGCACGCTGGTGGCCTCCGAGTTCATTGACTGGCTCCTGCAGGAGGGGGAGATAGCCAGCAGGGAGGAGGCGGAGCAACTGGGGCGGAGACTGCTGGAGCATGGCATCATTCAGCATGGTGAGTGGAACAATGGCAATCAAAACCTGTGAGTATGTCTAGAGTCAAGTGATAGGCCACAGATGAACCCTTTTGCATCCATAAAGAACTGTGTTTGATACAGGAGTGTGTAAGTGTGAAGAACCTGTGTCGCTTAATGTAAACGTTCTTTGCTAATTCTTTCTATAACCTTTACAAATACATACACTTCATACTTCAAGGTTCATCACATTTATGCATCTTATTTGTGAAAACCATTTATTGAACAGGAAAAAAAATCTTTTGAGGTGTCAAACAGCAAACAATCTGAGAGCATTACACTGAAATGCATGTTCTAGATATTGAGCTGTGTCACGGTTTGGGTTTGTTGGAAGTAAGTACAAGCTTTAAGATAGTAATGAAGATTTGTTTAAACAATGAACTAACACAAAAATAGAACAATAACTAGAGTACTTACAAAACAAAGACTAAGAAAACCAAACATGAACACTACAACAGACCGGGTACATCTCACAGAGAACTGACCAAGACTAAAATAAACACAAGAGACTAAATACAGAGACAAGACAAGATACGCCTGGGCAAGGGAGGAGTCAAAAAACAAGGGCCAGGTGAACAGGGAGGAGCTAAGGTGGGACAAGGGTGTGGCTAGAATAAACAAAAACAAGAGACATGTGCACATTGCCAAGGAAAACAAAACAAGCCCAGAAAAGACCAAACTTTACAAGCTGACATAGCAGGGCTGGTCCAACTAATTCAAATGTTGTGTATTTATTTATTATAAATAATGTATTTGTATGTATTTATTTCCATATTTAGTATTGGGACAGTTCATTTTTAGACACTACAGAGCTGAAAGGAAGGAGATCAACAGATGTAGCCCCTTAGCTCATGGCTATATCTGTACAAATTTATAATAAAATACTGTAATAACATAACACGCAATGTAATTCATAAAGCTGGAGTTAGTTTTTTTTAATTCGAGGTTCCACCTTAAATGCATATTTGCTGGCTGCTTTATCATTTAAGGTGGAACGGAAAAATTCCAACAAGACGATGGTAACAAACCTGGGGAACTATGATGCAAAGGACCAGAAACTCCATACTCCGTTCTTTAAAGCAGTAAAAAACAGACACTAAAAAAATTTACTAAACAAACTTTTTAAGAGATTTACATCTTAAATGTACTTCTGTATCATCACTGCTGTCTAGGTAAGCAAACACCCAGTTAGACTCATGTGGCTTCTTACCTGAACATTTACTTACAGATAACATAATATTTCTCTTGCTGTAAAAAGTGATGTGTAAGGCTTTCAAAATGGAAATATTTAAATGTTTAATCAGCTATAAAACTAGCAGACAAACATTAAAAATGAAGCATAAACAGTGATTATTTTGCTATTTGTTTGGAAGCAGCAACAAGTATTCAAAGCCTAAGAAAAGCTGTTCAGGTCAAGCTTCGAACACAGTATTATATCTTATATATCTTATAATTGGAAATGTATTTTGAGTAACAAAGTGGTAAATAAAAACAAACTCCCACTATGTTGCACTATAATTGAGTTTGTTTCTAGGCAGGTAATACAAATTATGGGCAAAATTACCATAATGTTTTGAAGGGTCTTCATTCTGCCTTTTCTGAAACAAAGCACCTTATGGACCTGATTTGTAACACATTCACTCACATTTAGCAAGCTGGCGATTCTCCACAAGAGAGTGCTGTTAGCAATCAAATAGATTCAGGTTTACATCAGTGACACTTTGTCATTTTTACTCCATATAACCACCTGGTACATGCAGGTTTTTCTGATTTACTTTGCTGCTTAAATGTGGGACATTACTGTGAAATGTAGTGTTTGTTTGTACTTACCCAGCAGTTAACAGGCTAGCAGGCAAACAGTTGGAGGGTGGATGGTCAGGTACGATCAGCAGTTCCACAGAAACACACTGATACACACTGTGAGTGTGTTACGAATGTGTAAAATACCAGTTTACCCAGCAGGCTAAATTGGGTTCATTTTGAATTTTAGCTGTGTGTCTTAATGAATTTCGCATTGTGTAACTAAATTGCGTTAATGTTATAATCTAATAGTTTATAATTATATTATTTATAATAAGGTTACAATTTTATTTTTACTTGTCTAAAATGGCTTTTTTACTAAAAAAAATACCAACCAAACTGTTGATTGCTGTTTCTGGCTAGTTCCTTACAGGATACTAAAATAGTCATCATGGCCGAGTCTCACAGTCCTGTGAGTCACTAGTGCGGTCTCCTGACTGTGGCATCTGAATGGGACGGGACACAGACTTCATTATTTAACCTGTTCTGCTCACTTGATACCCTCTGGACAGGCTAAGTGCTGTGTGTTACATTGGGATGCTGTTTTCACTCTAAAGTGCAATTTTAGCCAGTCCTTCAATCCTTTATTAGGGCCAAACCCATATGAACAGGTCACTAGAAAAACAGATGCTATGACCAAAGAAATCAGTGAGTTATGGGGACGATTCTGAATATTTTCACTGATTAAGGTCAGGGCCCAAACAATGAGAGCTGACAAACCACAGCTTTAACAGTTATGGTGATAAAACCCTGATTCATCAATACTATTAATAAAACAATAATAATACTAGTGATGTTGATAATATGATAATACTATAGATCATAAATACGATTCATAAAAGAATACTGATAATACAGTAATTCTGATAAAAACTCAGACTGTCATTTCCAATAATAATGGGTTGTTATTACTAATAATAAAATAATATGGGCAACACTGATGATGAAAATGCAATACTGGAGAAAGCGCTAAAACCGTGGGCCTTCAGTACCCAAAATAAAATATACAGATAAAACTGATAAAATCTTGAGCCATCAGTAGTGATCATAAACACACTAATGCCATGTATCATATACTAACAGTTTGTGAATTTTTACACTGTGCAGATGAGCTCTCTAACAAATCACAGTGTTTTTACTGTGAGCTTCCTGACCAATCACAGCTCCAGGTTACAGGATGTTATTTCACTCTTCTTTCAAATGCCTGGATCTTCACCAGCCGTGTTTACTGTATATAGCTTAATGTGTGTATCCGTGTGTGTGTGTGTGTGTGTGTGTGTGTGTGTGTGTGTGTGTGTGTGTGTGTGTGTGTATATGTGTGTATGTGTGTATGTGTGTGTGTGTGTGTGTGTGTGTGTGTGTGTGTGTGTGTGTGTGTGTGTGTGTGTGT
>JBBPDA010050892.1:0-13821 GCA_037974385.1 Arnoldichthys spilopterus
TGTGTGTGTGTGAAAATGGAGAATTTGAAAAAACTATTACATTAAATTATTTATTTAATATATAAGAAATTATCAAATAAATAAGTATTAAACGTTTTGTATATTGCCCACACCACTAAGCCTGGGAATGGGGTGGATTTGCTCAGATCGGTCAATAATATGGAGTGTTTAATTAATAAATTGACCAATGGGAGCATATCAAAAGTTTATAATAAAGTTAAAAAGCCCAAGATACCGGAAAACTTAAGACTGATTAGAGCTGAAGTGGCCCATGAAATCATATCATTACTATATTATTAACCATATCCACATTTAAAGCTTATGTGTAGTTTTACACTGTGCCATGCAAAGTCCAACCTGCCAGTAAGGCGAGCTTTTATCTAAAAATGAGACGTGTGGGGCAAAATGGAAAAAGCAGGAGTGTTCCCGCAGTTCTACATACCGTGTTGGTGAAGGCGATGCCAGCCTCCCCGATGAGCTTCCTCGTCTTGTTTAAAGGGATCTGTACAATAAGAAAGCGACAAATATACTTCACTCTAGAAGTCTGTCGCACGACAAACCTCCAACCCATCATATACATAGAAAAAAAACAGCCCATAGCTCACCATGCCGCCCATGGAGGAGTCCAGATCATCGGTGAGGATCAGGACAATGTTGGGTCTGCGGGGTAAATGCATGTTTATGTTCCCCACAGCGGCAGCGGCCGAGTCACTCCGCACCGTGACGCACATCAACAACCGCACTAACGCTGCCAAGCGGAGACATAGCCGAGCCGAGGTCATGTTTACAGGCGAATTACAGCGGCATACGGCTGCACCCTGGAACACCGTGGACAGTAACTGTTGTGTAAAATATATAAACGAGCCCTGAAGTCCTCCAGCTCTCTACTGTGGACGCTACTTCTGTTTTTCCCAGTCATGTGCTGCGCAAAACGGAACTTCCTGTCAGCTGATCACGGCGCTTTTCGCTTATTGGCTAGATCTATAACTTTTGTTATTATTTAGTGTTTGGTGTCTTTATTTAATGCTCTTTACTTAATTATTTATTATGGTATGTGTGCTTGGTGAAAATCATTTACCTCATTACATAGTCAAAACGACCTTTTATGCTATGCTTTATAAGCCCAGTTATATAAAAAAAAAAAAAATGGGACGCTCTGTAAAATATACATAAAAACAGAACGCAATAATTTGCAAACCTCATAAACCGATATTTTATTCACAATAGAACATAGAAAACATCAAATGTTAAAAGTGGGACATGTTACTATTGGATGAAAAATATTAGCTCAGTTTGAGTTTGATGGCAGCAACATGTTCCACAAAAGTTGGGACGAGGCAACAAAAGGCTAGAAAAGTAAGAGATACTTAAAGAAACAGCTGGAGAAACATTTTGGATCTAATAAGGGTAATTAGCAACAGGTCAATAACAGTGGGGTATAAAAAGTGTATCTTATCTAGTAGTCTCTCAGAAGTGAAGATGGGCAGAGGTTCACCAACGTGCAACAAACTGCATGTACAAATTGTGGAACAAATTCAGAAAAATTTTAAAATTAAAACATAAAATCATATCTGCAGTACATACTATCATCAAAAAATTTTGAGAATCTGGAGAATGTTATGTGCGAAAGGCTGAAAATCAGTATCGAATTCAGGCAGCACTGCATTAAAAAGGCATGATTCTGTAATGGAAATCACTGGACTAGCTCAGGAGCACATCCAGAAATCATTGTCACAACGAATATCCAACATAGTTCACCACGCCATTCAGAAATGCAGGTCAAAGCTCTATCATGCAGAGAAAAAGCCATATGTGAACATGATCCAGAAATGCCATCATCTTCTCTGGGCCAAAGCTCATTTAAAATGGGCTGAGGCAGAGTGAAAAACTATCCTGTGGTCAGACAAACAGAAATTTTAAATTTTTTTTGGAAAACGTGGACATTGCATCCTCTGGACTAAAGAGGAACGGTCAGGCTTGTTATCAGCATTTGGCTCAAAAGCCTGCATCTGGAATTGGCAAGTTGAACATCTGGAAAGACACCATCAGTGCTGACAAGGTATATACAGGTTTTAGAGCGACATATGCTCCCATCCAGACATCATCTTTTTCATGGAAGGCCTCGCGTACTACAGCTGGTCAATGCTAATCCGCATACTACATCTATTACAACAGTATGGTTTTATAGTAGAAGAATCCGGGCACTGAACTGGCATGCAGTCCAGACCTTTCACTAACTGAAAACATTTGATGCATCATAAAATGTAAAATAGGACAAAAACACCCAGAACTGTTAATCAGTTAGAATCCTGTATCAGACAAGAATGGGACAACATTCCTCTTCCAGAAGTCCAGCAACTGGTCTCCTCAGTTCCCAGATGTTTACAGACTGTTGTTAAAAGAAGAGGGGATACTGGACATTGGTAAACATGGCCCTGTCCCAATTTAAAAAAAAAAAACCACCTATACATTTATTTATTTAATCATATTTAAACATTTGATTTTCTTTGTTCTGTTGTGTGTCACATATAGGCATATGGGGCTTCAAATCATTGTATTCTGTATTTACTTACAATTTACACAGTGTCCCAACTTTTCTGGATCTCATAAATATATCTCTGTATAGACCCATTTATATAGCCATCTCTATATAGAATGTGGTGAAGAGTAAAGTAGGCTAAACCCAAAATATTTTTAGTATAACATGAATATTGATACATGTAAAAAATAGAAATGACACCCAAAAGAGTTTCAATACATTATATATGTGATACATAATGTAAAAAAATGTAATGTAAATATAAGAATAAAACATAAAACAAAAAAAATATGTATGTATATTTGAGTAAAGAAGTAGCAGCAGTAATAATAATAATAAAAGGTAAAGTAAAAAATATATTAAAACATAAGAACATCAGTAATAGTTCTAAGTGATAAAAGGGGTCCCACACCCATCCCCTTCCCATACGCCCACACATATACATCCAACACACACACACACACACATACACAAACACACACAACTAACAAAAAACTGTCCTCCCTCTTCTGGCTCCTACACCTGTAGCTGTGGAGCGTCTCCACTTTTTGGTTGAACTGGGCTGCACCATTCTCTCCTGCAGAGGGGGCGCTTTTGTGTCAGGAAGGAAACGTGAGCCTAGGAAACTAAAGTAGGAGCTCAAACAAGCTCAAGGAATGGCATGTACCCGGAACTCCAGTTCCTTCTCTTATGAGTAAAGAAGTACTATGGTCGCAGCAGATCGCACATGCTGGTTATAGGCTGACTATGTGGGACAGGTAGACTGAGTACAGTACAGTGGACTTTTTGTGTAGAAAGCAGGCATGTCCGGCGTGGAGGTTAGTGAAGTTGAGCTGAAAGAAGTTGACATATGTGATCATGACTTGTGCTGGGAGGAGGAGAGCGGGGTTTTCGAGCTTGCGACGTTGCAGCAGTGGAGCTCCACTGACTGCGGTGTAACACCTGCCGCTGTGTTTGATGTGCACTGCCACGGAGCGCTGAGAAGTTCTCTGTCTGAGCTTTCTGTGCCTGTAGAGGCTGGGGGTGGACCGTACCACGCTGACCGGAGGGCTTCGTCTATCGTGGACCGGCTGCTGGTCGAGCTTTACGACACCTGCAGCAGCTCTGGCCGAAGGGGGGCGGACAGCTGGGACAGCTCAACCGAGGCATCCGGCTCAGAGGCGGCGCTGAGCAGGAGCAACACCGGCTCCAGCTTTCTCCAGGAGCTGCAGGGGAAACACACCAGGAGACATCAGATGAGCTACCTGAGCCAGAAAGGTGCGTAGTGCTCAGTAAACCGTTAACAGCTAACACACACTGACAGTTATAGATACGAGACTGGTGGGCTTCTTTTAAAGACTTCTCCAAAGTGGGGTGGTACTGGGGACTTGGGGATGGGAGGGCACTGCTCCCTTTAGCAGAGCAAATCTGCTTCTGAGGGACTGAAATCAACAAACTTTACTGGACACCGGCCCTCTAGTGCCAAATAATATTAACACTGCTAACAGGTAAAGTAAAAAACACTGACTGTCTAGCCCCGCCTGTCAGGGGGTAAGATTTATTAGGCAGCGAGTGAGCAGTTAGTTCTTGAAGTTAATGTGCTGGAAGCAGAAAAATGAGCGAGCGTATGGATCTGAGCCACTTTGACGAGGGCCTTATTGTGATGTATTGACCACTGAATCAGAGCGTCTCCATGACGTCAGGTCTTGTGGAGTGTTCCTGGTGTGCATTAGTTAGTATCTTCTAAAAGTGCTTAAAGGAAGGACAACTGATGAATCTGCAACATGGTCATGGGCACCCAAGGTTCACTCATGTATGTGGGGAGTGAATGCTAGCCCGTCTGGTCTGATCCCACAGAAAAGCTGCTGTGGTTTTAAACGTGAATACTGACTCTGATAAAAAGGGGTCAGAAGGGGTCTCTTGTTTATTCTTGCTATCTGGTGTCGACCAGAGGAGGATGGGTCCCCCCTTCTGAGCTTTGGTTCCTCCCAAGCTTTCTTCCTACAGCTTAGGGAGTTTTTCCTTGCCTCTGTCACCTATGGCCCTTTGGGGGCTCGGGCCCAGTTTCTGTAAAGCTGCTTTGTGGCAATGTCAGTTGTATATAGAAATAAACTTGACTAGACTTATGGCTGATCAGTGAAATATTTGTTAGTTAAGTGTAGTTACATTATGCCTACTGTAAGGAATTCTGTGTCTATTATAGGTGGCTTATAAAAGAAAATAAGTGCCTCATGTGATGCAATATAGGAACCTCTTTTAATTATATTATTGCGATTATTTATTCTATAGTTTTTTCTTTTTTATACTTTTTTTACTTTGTCGATCTGTGCATTGTTTATGCTTTGTTCAATCTCATGTCTGCCTTGAACAACTTGTATTAGCTATAGTTAACTTCAGTATTTAAGATTATTGTACATTGCACTACTTTATATATAGATAGGTCTCCTGTCTGATAATGCATTTTTGGATGGTGCTACAATTGCAAATTTGTTTTTATTTGTGTAAAGGCACTTTTTCTTGAGTGGTCAACTTTTATTTGACTTTTTTTTGTTTTGGATACTTTTCTGAACTCCCGCCATTGTGCTATGAACAGTTGGAATGCACAATATACATAAGTGGCTTTGTGTGGTCATTATCTCACCCAAGATTGGAAAAGCCTGACTAATTCTGAAGCCTTCTCAAGTGATTGCTTATTTGCCCTGTTAGATGCAGAATTGAACTGGTTTTGTGTGTGTGTGTGTTTGTGCATTCTTTTCAGATCCAGAGGAACTGAAGTGGATAATTCAGGAAGTGAACTACCGTATCGGTATTCAGTCTGCTAAACTGGTGCGACAGGTGAAAAGGAAGGACCGGCTTCATCACAAGCAGCAGAAGAAATGTGACATCGTCACCGCCTGCCTGCAAGCTGTCTCCCAGAAAAGAAGTAATTCTTAATCTGTGTTCTCTTATTTCATCCGTGTCCGGTACTGCAGGGGTTTAACTCTTCCTCCTTGTAGAATTATCAGGTTGCATAAGATATTTTTATGCAGCTTATGTCTTAAAGAAAGAAGTGTGTTTCTGTTTCTTTAACCTCAGTGTTAAAGCTTGTTATTATAAGCAGCCAATTAAAGAGTTTAAAGTGCTCATAGCAGCCTCATTTTCTTAAAATCTTCTTCCAAGGAAAAATAAATAAATAAATAAATAAATAAATAAATAAATACATAAATATATTTATTGTTTCTATATATAATAATTATTATTTTTATTTATTTATGTATTTATTTATTTATTTTTAAAAAAAAATAAATTTCTCCTTAAATCACTGCCTGATTTAGTCATCTTCAGTTCTACTCATTAGCTAAGACCTCCTTAATATCACACAATATCACCACCACTGGGAGGGTGAAGGGTAGCATGTCATGTAAAGCCAGCCACTACATCTTTTTGAACTGCTGTTAGCACAATGCTATTGGCCAGCATTTCACTGAGGGGGATCATCCTAACCACCCAAAGAGAATAAAGCTTTAAGGGGTCCTGAATGATCTGGAAAAAAAAGTACAAAACTTGTTCAGATTTGGAATAATTACCACTGAATTTATTCTTGATCATTACCAGAATTTCTCATGGCCACTGATGATCTATTAACAAAGACAATATCTGATATGATTTTCTTCTCCATTATATCCACATGCAGCATGACACCTATGCAGGTACAGTACACCCTGAAAACAAATGTCTTAAGCTCTGCATGGTTTTATTCTGTTTGTTTTCTCATCTTTGTTTGAATAATGACTTAGCAAAAATTGAGAATTTTGTTTCTTACAGTGGTAAATCAGGTGAAGGTTCACAGTTTGATAGTTGCTACTAGGTTTGTGTTGGGGGTAGGCTTGTTGGTGGACAATACGAGGGTGGGGGGGTCTGGGGGGTGGGGATGGGCGGTGTGGGGGTTCCGGGAGGTTCCTCATTAAGTGAGGCTAATATCAAGGTAATTGTAGTGTTAATGTTTACTGCTTTGGGCTGGAGAGATTATCTGCCCGGATTACTTTGTTTACTGTTTCATTTTCTGTTCAGAAATGCTGCATGCAGTAAACAGCCTGGTGACAAATTTACAAAAAAAAACTGTTAAGAACTTATAAATACTCCTACATTTACATCTGTCAAATCAGTCACCATGATACTTCTTAAATTTACAGTTCTTTTTACAAACCCCAGTTTCAGAAGAGGCATTTTTCAATTTGGCATTTTTTATAGAATGCAATAAAAAACAAAATGTGTGATCAATTAAATCTTTGAATTTGTGTTTAACAGATAAAAGTTCAAAGAAAATATTTCCCTTCATTTAACTGATTTCCAAGATTTGACTCCCAACAGCACACTCAAAAAAAGTTATGCCATTTTGAAATATTCTACAATAAGCAGATGAGCTGGAAACAGGAGAGGGGATCATGATGGGGAATAAAGGGGGCATCCATCAAAGGCTCAGTCTCTGCAAACAAAGATGGATTGTGTCAGACTTCATGAGAGAAGTGTCAGTCTGTTCAAAAAGAACATTTCTCAACACAAGATTACAAAGAATTGAGGTCTTTCATCATTTACAGTACATAATCGTGAAAAGATTCAGGGAATCTGGAGAAATCTCACAGTTCCTTGTGTACAGGTGCTGCTATGACTTTAGATCAGTTCTTTGGCGGACAGGGCTGTTCAATTTACTTTGCTATTGCCCTCTCTCTCTTTTAAATAAAACCTTTAAAATAACTTTGGTGACCCTGGCCTTTTCTTGAAGAAATGTCGACACTCATGAACATCAGTAGTAAACACGCCCCCATTACCATTTTTTTTGAGTGTGTTGCAAGCATTAAATTATAAATTTGTTTATATTAAAAAATACATTGAAGCTGCTGAATTAAAACATTGGAAATCTTTTCTTTGAACTTTAATCAGTTTGCAAAAAAAGTTTAAGAAACATATCACACATACTCCTTTTTATTGCATTTTATAACAAATCCAAACTTTTTCTGCAAATAGGGTTTGTTCATACATAGTACTAGTCCTAGACCAGCTAGGAAAATTACCATTTCTTTTTCTATTACAACGATTCTGTTGTAAATATAGTGTTTTTGCAAGAAAAAATATACTATATTTGTTAACGTCAGAAGAAATACACTCAAGAAACTATTATAAGGACTTTGAAGAACATGGAAGTAGGGTTAGGCGATATGGCAAAAATATCTTATCACAATATTTTGAGAAATTTCCCTGATCTGCGATGTCTTGATATGTATTAAGATATTAGTACAAAAACATTTTTATTCACTGTTTTTGACACAGCAGTACAATATTTTACTTAAACAAAACTAATAATGCTCTCCTTAAAATTAAACATGTTTTTTATTTATTATCAAGATATAGCATCAAGATATGCCCAGAAAAGCATATTGTGACCACAGTTTATTGTCCAGCTCTGCATGGAAACACACCAGTTTGCTTCCTCTTTACCTCTGAATTGCATGGATTTGCTACATTCCATAACTAGAAGAACTGTATGCATTTTGTTTTTACCTATTTAACCTGTTGAAGTATTGATTAGCTGAAGAAGGTACTTCAATGTACAGAGAATGTGGTGCCTTGAGAAGAGGATGAGAAATGATCAAAACATACACAATTTATGTGAAAAATTATTTGTATTCATTTTAATGCAAGTGAACACACACACCGCTACGATGCCCTAAGACTATTGTACAGTACTGTGAGAGTATATGCAATAAGGCTTCATAACTCCAATAATAACGCAGGACATTAAAAAAAGTCTTTTTTTAATTTTTGCCTGTAGTTTCCCCTAATAAAAAAAAAGAAACTTTTACACAATTCATAAAACGTTGACTATCAAAAGGCATATACATTGTACAAACACATTATACAAACACATTGTCTATGTTAGGGTTGTTTCTGTATTTTGTGACTGCGTAAGGAAAAAATATATTAAAATTCAGTCTGTAGCACATTATATAAGTACGTAAGATAATCAATACATCTCTTATCAAGAAAAGACCATGTCAGCAATTTCTAAATAAATATGTAAATACAATCCTCATAATTTATTTTCCCAAGTTTAAAAAGGATATATATCCCCTCCCATCCAAAGAAAACCATGTAAACCAAGGATACATTATTTGATCACAGCAGCTACCATTTTTACATGCAATGAACAAATCAAAATGCTCCAGAATTACTGGGAATAAAAATACTTCACCCTAACTTACATTAATGTTTTGCTGCCTCTGCAAATGTTACTATGTTGGAAATATAAAATACAAATCAATCTCAAAGCTGTCAGTGTGTCTATCTATCTGTCTGGCTGGCTGTCTATCAATCTTCTCTCTCTCTCTCTCTCTCTCTCTCTCTCTCTCTCTCTCTCTCTCTCTCTCTCTCTCTCTTCGTGCATAATTTTTTGTTTGCACCTCCCATCTTCCTCTCATCGCATTTTTCGTGCCGCCTCCTCTTCCTCCCCCAACTCCTGCAGAGGCGTAGGAAAAACTCCTCTCTAGAGAGCGATTTTTCTACATCTCGCGATGGCAAAACCCCGAAAAGAAAAGCCCTGGTGATGCGTCCTGCTCGATCCCGCGTTGCTGAAGGAGAAGAAACAGTATCATGAAGATAGTGTGAATGAAGAGAGAGGTTGCCATCAGCTGCAGTGATTAGCTCGCCATCTTCTGTTTTCCCTTTACGTAGGACTGGCTCGGGAATTCTTCGCATATCCTTGGGAGCAGTACGTCTGCAGAACATCGTTTCACGACGTCTCTGTTGTAGCCGAGATACGGGAAGCATTAGAGGAAGCTAAGGGTGGGCGAGCGGAGTGGGCACCTGACATACTGTATATTCACGAGTGGCCTATTGGTTGACTGCGCCAAAACAAGCAAACCCCAAAGAAACATGAAGCAAGACAAGTTCGTGGCCTCCAGGAGGTCGAAGATATGTGTCAAACGCCAGAACACCGGTGGGGTCGGTAACATTATCAGCAGTGTCCTAAAGAAGCGTAACGGCATCTCCAGGAGCGCCCCTCGCCTGCTGTGCACGCTGGAGCCAGGTGATGGAGATGCTTCTGAGCTAGCCTAGCTACTATGGCTGTAGGTTAATGTTTTAACTGCTCTCTGCAAATTCTCTTTTTGTATTTTTCGCCTCGTTTTTGGTCAATCGGTGTTAAAACACCGGAGCTGGTCGCTTGTAACTGGCCGTGGTTCTGAAACGGTTAATTTTTTTTACTTCGATTGTTGTCCCGTTATAACGATCATATGTCAATATGCTTTTGGTCACTTTTGGTTGTGTTTTCCGGGGAAATGTGGAGGTGATTATGGATGTCTGAGCTTGCTGAAGGAGAGCAATAAACGTGTCTCGCAGCCTGGTGGGCTGTCAAATTAGCATGTTAGCCTGCCCGAGGCTACCAGCTGCTGAAGGCTTTCTTGGCTTTTTCAGTAGCTACTGAAAGGAATGTTAGAGATTTAAGGATGCCAAAATGTATATCTGCTATTTAACGGCGTTGCCCGGTCACGTTAGCGTCTTGGATAAGCTATTGTAGCTATAAGATACTTTGTAAGGCCACCTTCCGTAGCGAGTGTAACAGTTACGGTTTTTTTCACGCGAAAGGGAAGTAGGAGTGTGTTAGAGACTATAATCGCGCCGGCTAATCCCTTGAAGCCAGAGCTGCGAGGAGAAATGCTCTAAATGGAAAAAAATGGTCGCTGGTGTGGTGTGGCGTGCTAAGCAGGAGAGACATGATGGAGAAGGAAGCAGGTTTGTCTTCAACCTTGTTGGATCGTTTTGAAAGGAAATATAGTGGCAATAGCAGTAGTTTGGTGCTATCGTTTGGCTGCTTTCTGCTGTTGTGCTGTGTGAGCCTGCGCTGCTGTCAGGGGCTTAGCGATGGCTGCTAATCGAGCTAGCAAAACGTCTTGTTTTTTTTTCACACACGAGGAAAGTGTTCTCTTACGGCGTAACTTTGTGTTCTTGCGATACGGATAGGAAACGAAGACTTTGGTGGACTTTGCCTGTACTATTTCCAAAATCACACTTTATTTATAGTTTTCTGAGGGAAGTAGGAAGCAAATCAGCACCGCATCGAGACGGACAGCGACCCGTATTGTGAGCCTTGTTGCTTTCTCTTCTACGAAGCACGTACTACACTTTTACTGGAAACACACAGTGTTTTCTACTGCTCTAACTGTAATCCAGCATTTATAGTGTTTCTCAGCTTTTTAACCACGAACATGGATATTTTACTGCGGAATATAAGGCCGAAGTGTCGAGCAATTCGGTTTAGCCTTGTATTGGTAAGGAAAGGGTGAATTTAGGCAACCTATTTCTTTTAATTTGCTCAGTTTAGACTGAGTTTTGCTTGATTACAGAGTATAAATATGTTACAGGCCTAAAACTAACCTTAAGATCGGCATTATATCACATTAGATGGAGCATACTTAAGAATCACACTAGTATGTAGACAAAAAACCTTTTAATTGGAAATTCACCTACTTTAGGTGCTTATATTGCATGCACATAGCTCAGTCCACCTAGAAAAATACAATGAAAAAAACAGAAGGGAACAGCTGCATATAACCCTAATATCACCATGCTCATCGCCCAGAGTCTGGTAGAGGGGTAAAAAGACACCCAGCAATGGGATGTGGAGCAGTGGAACTGTGCTCTCAGGAGTGATGAAGTTCCATCTAGTAGCTTTGGGGTGAGTTGAGAGAGTGTTGTTTATAATTGGAACTAATCATCCAGTATCAGTACCTGACCTCATGAATCAGTGCCTGACCTCATGAACAGCTTCAGAAGAAGCTGTTACTGCAGCAGTGTGAGCATTAACAGTTTCAGAAGAAATGCTGGATGAGCTGGTGTCTACACATTTTTGGACATATAATGCATTTGAAGGAAAACATGCAGACATTGTAGCACAATAGTGGTAAACCACTGCAACACATAAATAGGCTACAGTGGGTGGAGAGAGTCATGAAGACAACAAATGCAGCACAAGAAAACAGAAATGAGGACCTCTGAGTCCCAGGATTCAGAGAAGCTCCACTTTGAAAAATAAGGTTCCTAAATTGTTCCCAGTTTGGACATATGGATCTAAGAAAAACATTCTAATCTTCACATTATACAGAGATGTTTTCACCTTTTAAAAGGTTCTTCACACGATCACCTCAGTTGCTAAGAATGGTGTAAAGAACCATCCAATGTTCTTAAGGGAGCAAGCAGTGCTTTTCTATTGCAAAGCCCTATTAACCTTTACTTTTTAACAGTGTACAGCTTGTCTTGGATTTGACAAAGTTTTAATTCTTTCTTTCTTTCTTTCTTTCCTTCTTTTCTTCTTTCTTTCCTTACTTCTTTCTTTTTTCAGTCTCACAGTTATGGTTTAAACCTGATTAAGGTGGAAGAAAATATAAAAAGAACTTATTATTTTCAGGCATACCTTCAGCTTTAATTGCTGTTCCTCTTTCTTTTCTTGTTTTAAAGATTGTCATTAGCCAACCTACAATTAATTGCCAAAATATTACTTCTTTGTTTTGTTGTAGCTGTAGAAATGTTTTCTAGTGAAAAACATATAGAGATATTATGGAGATTAAAGTAGTGTGTGTGCCTTTAATTTTAACTCTCTATTTACTTAGAAACCAGTTAACCAAGGCTCAGAAGGTGAACCCATCCTTCTCTGGTCGACACTGTAACAAACAAAGGAAAAGACAAAAATATATGATAATAGTTAGAAACAGGTTGTCATTCTATTGTTTTTTTTGTCCATCACCCTTACTTTCAAAATATATCTGAATGTATTTCTTGTTTCCTCTTAGGGGTGGATACTAGGTTGAAGTTCACTCTAGAACCATCACTTGGCAAGAATGGCTTTCAGCAGGTGAGATGGCCCTATGCTCTGCTGTAAATCAAAGTACATTCACTGTCCTCACTCCTGTATGAATCGATGCGAGAATCAGAAGTGTATTGTTGCTTTGTGCTTTGGCACTGAGTGTTTGGTCATTTGTGCACTGTAGTGGTATGATGCTCTCAAGGCTGTTGCCAGACTTCCAACTGGTATTCCCAAGGAGTGGAGGAGGAGGGTAGGTTCATCTTTTTTTTTCCATTGATGCTTGTTTTTGTTCATACACAGCCTTACAATGTGATTTTAAAAAGCTTAAGCTTTTCAATGGATTGGCCGTGATTAGCTGGCAGTTTGCGTTATGGTGCAACATGTTAAATTCTACTGTACACTTACATATGCACTGCCCATGAAAGATGCATAGGAATGGCTGTGACTGCAGTGGATGCCTGTTTGTACTTTAGGGCACTATTGAGTGTGTTTGCCATTGTCTGCATCCCATTTTTCTTAGGGAACACTGTAGATCACTACATTAGAGGTTGGAATGGTACGTTAGTGATGGTCATTGAAAACAGAACCTTAATGGCACAAACAGTGCCTCTATACATCTAAAACCAATTATACTGATGCAACTCAGCAAAAACACTGACTGGTATCTAATTGTAAACATATGCCCCACTCTAATAATGAGAAAGTATCTGAACTCATGGATTGATTTGAGAGTTTACCCCATATACTGTAATACAAATGGGAGCAAATATTGTTTAAAAAATAGCATTTTGGGCACACTCATTCTGTGTTTAACCACAATAACAACTTAAGAATCCTTGATGTGCATAAATGACATGTCTGGTTTGGTCTGTGTTGATCCAGGTGTGGTTAACTCTAGCTGACAAGTACCTCCACAGCATCTCCATAGACTGGGAGAAGACCATGAGATTTGCTTTCAATGATCGGAGCAATCCAGACGATGACTCTCTTGGGATCCAGATTGTTAAGGTAATAGTTATCTGTTGTATATTGTAGTGTTTGATTTATGTCAGCAGGAAAAATTGTGAAAAAGGTTGAAAAGCACTAAATAAAAAAGTTAAAAAAAGCATGATTTATAAAGTGACGTATAAAACAACGGTAACAGGCTTCGTATATGCTGATATTTGATTGAGATGCACATGTAGAAAGCTGAAAGCAGGGAGGGGATGTTTATCAAGGGAGATATTTAATGGCCTAAAGTGGAAGCACTCTGATTAAATGTTAAATGGCCGAGCAGGATGTTTGCTGTGAGTTGAACGTCAGCTTTGAGTTGATAATGGAGGCAACGTGGCCTCCTCCCCACAAAACGGCACAATGATTCATCACAAGTTCACAAGAGGGCAAAGTCTGTTCCGTTCTCTCTCTCTCTCTCTCTCTCTCTCTCTCTCTCTCTCTCTCTCTCTCTCTCTCTCTCTCTCTCTCTCTCTCT
>JBBPDA010050960.1:0-13816 GCA_037974385.1 Arnoldichthys spilopterus
TATATATATAATAAAACTGATGCCATCTTAAAACTTTCAAACTAACAACATCAAATGCACATATCTTAATGTTTTCGCCACAAACCTTAAACTGGAAATGAAATGTGGCCAACACAAGTTACCAAATAGGTATAATGTCCCTTTACTGCCCATAAAACCAAAGAAGTCAAAGCCCAAAGAAAACGGTCTCCATTTTTTTTCAGGTTGTATTTCTGTACAGCATTTGAACTGAGCAGCTACTCTTTACATTGTTTGATATATTCATGATAAACAGACCGATAGGAATACAAACTTATTTTAAAAGTAAAGAATGAATTTTCTTGTTAAATTACCATTTTGAAGAGCCTAAATACATACTGATAGTTTGCACTTTTCCAGGCAGACTTGGATGCACCTAGATTAACTAAAACCTGCCTTTCAGCCATGGTCTTTCATATAGTTCCTTTATAATCAGCGGCTTGCAAGCAAGATGAGCTCCTAGTTTAATGCACAATTTTTGGACTGATATTGTAACAATGGTGCTTTGATTGATCAGTCTGATTTTAACGCAGCTGTACAATGCAGAAATCTGAGCTTAAAATTCTATGCTGTGAAATCTTTTTTATTTTTTATTTTTTAGCTCGGTGTGAAAGATACCATTAAAGTGTTTGTGCTTGTTTTCAAACACTGAGAGGTGGATACTAACAAAGTACATTTTTTTAAACTGCTGTACAATTTTTTGAGAATGTGTACTTGCGTAGTATTATTATTTTTGGGAAACTTGAAACCCTGAAGTTATAAGTAGTGCTCTGAGATTCACGAGAGAGTTTAACAATCAAATCAGCTTTAGATAATCTAAAGGACAGCATCACAATAATGTGAAACTTTATAGTACTTTACTTAAAAAGAAATCACTCACAAGCATAGAGTAAAAAGTCAGTTCTTGAAGTTTTTGTGCTGGAAGCAAGAAAAATGGGCGCGTGTAATGATCTGAATGATTTTGACAAGGGCCAAATTATGATGGATAGATCATAAAATCAGAGCGTTCGAGCATCTCCAATACTGCAGGACTTAGTGGTTACTAAACGTTTTTAAAGGAAAGATAACTGGTGAACCAGTGACAGTCATGGGTGCCCAAGGCTCAGTGGTGTGTGTGATGAGGAAAGGCTTGCCCATAACTTCCCAAAGAAGAACTACTAGCACAAATTGCTGAAAACGTTCAAGCTAGTTAAGGTAGAAGGGTATGAATACACACAGTGCACCACAATCAGTGTTGTTTCAATGTCATGATGAGGACATGCACAATATTAGGCAGGTTGTACTGTGCAAACATCTGAGAATATGAGAAAATCATTTGTAAAGTTGTTTATTTGCGGAAAAGCATTTCCTTGTTAAAAATTCCTACAAATTAAGTACAATTAAAGAAAAATAAAGCAACAAGTAAACATTACACAGTGATTTGTGTGCAGTGTGCATTTGTGAAAACCATCAAACTGTTAACGATTTCCAGTCCTTGAGGAAGACCAGTATTTATAGTTCCCAACTAATCCCCTGTTTTTCTAATCAATCTTTCCATCTGCTCCTGATAGAATTGAAGAAATCCACAAATGGATGCAGTTTAGCCATAGGCAAGGAACTTAACCTGTGCTCTTCTAACCAGGAAATGTATAATGTTATAACATACAACATCTTGATACTATATTTGTTTTTGATTGCATAGTAGTATATAAATACATGTCTATATAAGGACTGCATTAGCTGTCAGGACAGATTCATTCATTCATTCATTCAGTTGCTTTGATGCTAAATCAATTTAGACAAGTGCCTAAACACAGTAAAAAGTTAATATGTATAAAGGAAGCAACCTTTCTCCTGTGCCTCAGGCTGTCTCTCGACCCTTGCAGAAAACACACTCATAATGCTGTTGACCAGCTGTTCCTGCTGCTGTCCCAAAGTTAGGCTAATTGTCTTTGTTGGGGTTGCCTGTAACAAATGACCTGCTCCAGACCATTGATCAAGTGCCGCTGGTGGGTAAAGCCCATTCTCTGTTCCAGAATGACAAAATGCTACCATTTTCCTCTGCTTTACTCTGCAAGTATGCATTATGTTAAAGTACAGTGGGCTATACACAGTGACAGCATGAGTGATGATCATTACCTCTCCTAGTGAAATCCAAAATTCCTCATTTCAAGAAGAGAACATATGTCGAGCATGCTTAATGACTTCTCCAGGAGTTGGAATTAAAATATTAACTCGCTCTGATTAAATTGGAGAGCTGGCCAGGTTTCAATGCTGCTGTTTGTTTTTCCTCAGGTATGCATTATCTCCCTTTTCCATAGTCAATCTTGCTTCTTCAGGATACATTTTCTTGCTTTGTTTCTGTAGAGTCAATTGGCTCACTGGACTGGCTAGTCACAGTACAGAGCGGCAAGTTCAGTTAGCACAGGGACAGCAATGAAATGCAGACTGACTCAATACAAGGTCTACTTTGCGCTGATAAATTTTTAAAATATTAATTTTAGATGTCTGCTCTGAGCTGAGGTGCCAATTACTTCCCCCCGCTGTGATGCAATCATGGCCCGGAGTGGAGAACTGAAGTGCAGAGTGTGGCGAAATCATTCAATGTACTGTGAAACTTTGGATAATGACTGAAAATGCCCATCCCTGATTGTGAGGAATGTATCAGGAGATTGGGCTCCTGCCACGGAGCATATGATATCCTTTGGCATCTGCATGGATCAGACCGTCGCACAGATGATCAATTCTCCTGGTCTGCTCTGTTGTGTGCTATTGCATGTCTGTCCGCATATGCTCTAGAAACATCTAGAGCTGATGGATTTATTTGTGGTGTGAATGACTGCTGGGGTCAGATTGTCTTATACTCCCAAAAAAATTAGCCACAAAGGATTCTTAGAGTAATAATTTATGGCAACAAGAGCATAGAGACAATAAACCTGCCTCAATGATACCTCAATACACACTTAAATGTGCCTGGATTTAACATTTGATTTAATATGATTTAATAGTCACAGACCATAGACACAGTACGAAACAGAAAAATAAAGCTCAATGAAGAAGAGATAGTGGTGTTGATAAATTAAATGTATCCCCACCAAAACATTCAACAGGGGTGTAGTTCAATGTTGCCTGAGAAAATAGAAATTGTGTAACAGTAACATGTGGCATATTGCTGTCACATTGTGTCATATTCTGCATGTACCCACATGCACTCAGAGTAATCCTCATCTGAGTGAGAGAGAAGAATAGCAAGTGGAAAAACTACTTAAGTTATTTTACTTTATGCTGACTGTTTCAGGAGTGTCCTTTGCAAATAGGATCAGACATCAATGCTGTATTTTATTTCAGTATGTTTTACATGCACAGTCAAAAGATGCCTACTTATTACATCTGAAGTACTTAAACCAGCTTTAAAGCATCACATTTAGAGCTGGGCCTAAAGTTAGATATTTAATACTGAATACTGTGCAAAGTGGAAGGTTTTTGCCTGTAGAAATGCTTTTGAACAAATTTGGCCATTCAAGATTAAGCATGCGTATTTGTAGCTACGAAAAGACATTGCATGTTTTATCTGAAGCTTGCAATAGACATTAACAGACACTGTACCTGGTATGTAGCAGATTTCAGTGGCTCTTTCTTAAAGAGCTTTAGTACAGTGCTGCCTAATCTGACAGAAACCTGTTAAGACAATGGCTCATATTCACAGTTAATGTGATGTATCTACTGTTTTCAGACAACCTACAATTACACTTTTGTTCTCTTAAAATTGGTAACATGTATTGGAAATCAAAATCTGATTTTTGAATTCAATTGCTTGCCAAGAATGTTAATTATTAATCTGATCTGCAAGGCCTACAGTCCAGCTCTTAAAAAAACTGACTGGACTATTTGCCATTGGCCATTTCAAGTAATAACACTTTTTCCACTACAAATTTTGCTACACTGAAGAAAACAAATAGTGATAGCATAGATAGAAGATAAACAAAAATACATAATACAGTTTTGTAAAAGCTTTTAAGTGGTCTTAAGCTGGCAATTAATTTAGTAAAAAAGAACAGACTTGCAGATTTTACACAGGCTATCCAAGGTCATGTCTTAGACTGTGGTGTCTAGCTTGATGCCATTTTGACTGAGGCCATTTTGCCTGAGACATGACAGTGTTTTTCCAGAGACCTGAGGACATTCTGTGTGATGTGTAAAACCTGACACTGTGGTTTAAGGATGTCCAAAAATGTAAACACTACATCATAGGTGGCTTTTTCAAAATGAATGATTGCCCCCTTGCCCTACCTCAAACACATTTAACCAGTGTGACTCCATAGCATTTATAGGACAGTTTTATCTGTTACAAGTATAGTAAATATAGCAATAATGCCCATTTACCCTGACATGTATAGCATGTGACAAACTTATCCAGAGCAATGTATGTGGGTATGTATGTAAACTATCACACGACCATGCATCTGGCAAAGGTTTGCAAAAAGTAAATCAATAAATTAATGATATTTTTATTTTTAAGCAGGAAATAAATTATTTTTTTTCTTTCCATGAAATGGTGCCATTACCATGGTAACTAAGTTAACCGTCACCAGACACATGCCTGTTTCACACTAACAGAATAATTGCTCTACAAATCCATAAATCCATCTATTGATGTCTGAACCACAGTTTGTGAGACAATGCTTGTGTTTGCCCGGGCTCAGCATGTCACTCAGTAAGTAAACCTTGTTATTTATTGTGATAAACTTTCTCAGCAGTGCTTCCCCCCTGTTTTTCTTTTCCCATTGACTTAGGGATAAATTATTAAAATGTGTACTAATTAAGCATTTGGAATGTGCGCAACTGAGTAGAGTTTATTGCATGGGACTGACAGAGTCTAAAAAAACAAAAAACTGACACTGATTAACAAAGTGTTATTGTAGTGACTATGCTCCTGCCAATCTCTAGTATGTCCATCTGCTGTGTAAATATGCTCTCTTCAGGGATCACCCTCAAATGAAACTTCTCATATATGGATAAATAAATAGAATTAAGTGTTCTGTACATGTTTTAGAGAACTGCCATTTTTCTTTGCCTTACCAAAGAAAAATTTGCAGCTTGGCTAAGGTCTAAGGGGTTCACTGCCAGAGCAGCTGTCAGGATTAAATCTATTTAAAAATTGCAACACTGCTGTCTAGCTAGGTCAGGTTCCCACAGACAGCAAATCTATTTTTTGTGGGTTTTAGTATTATAAAATTATTGTGGTTTAAAATGTTCTGGCTGCAAAATTAGAGACATTTATCTTTTTTGGTGTACTGTTTAAATACTGTTTAAGGACATAATGACATAATTCATAATTTAGTTAGCATGGTTGTAAGGGATACTTTAAACATGCATTCTGATGAAAATTACTGATTACTAGTAATCTGTAACCTAATTCAAGGGATTACTGGAACCATGTGCAAGACGTTTGTATAACCAGTAGTTAAAGCACACTTCATTTGTTGAAGTAAAACAAAAAGTTAATAAAGCTGCATTGAACAAACATAAATATGACACATTTCTACTTATTGTAAAGCATGGTTCTCATTTATTTTCTGAATTTAAGCTAGTAAAATGAAATGTGGCATGTGCAAAAATATAGGCACCTTAGTCCACTGATCTGTTAGGTTGATGTAGTTAAATGGCTAATCAATAAAGTATGTGTAGTTTGAAACAACAAATTAAATAAATTATGTGTTATCTTGCAATTTTCTAAAAAGAAGTTTCAGACAGCTACTTACACACACCCAGGTTATGCCCCAGCACTCCAATGGGATACATTTACTTTTGCAGAGTGGGACACATATATTGATATATACAGGTTTGTTTTATGAGCCACTTACAAAAACAATGCTGAGCACTGTGACTCTCATGCCAAAGTGCAATAGTCAGACAAAGCAAGGGGGCAGTTTTAAGCTTATTATTGACAATGCGAATATTCTCATATGCAAATATACAGTAATAATAATAATAATAATATACAGTTAGCTTTAGACTTTAGAGGACTATGGAGGTGTTTACTAGTTGTGTACCAAGATGTTAAGTAAAAAAAATTGGTAATTTCGCTATGTTTTCAAAATGTGAGTCATTCACTCATCAGTGTTTCAAACACTCCTTCCATCCATCCATTCATTTTGTAAAATGCTTCCTCCGTTTATGGGCCGCGGGGAAGCTGGAGCCAATCCCAGCTGACTGCTGGCCTAAGGCAGAGTACACCCAGGACAGGAAGCCAACCCATCGCAGGGCAACACATAGACAGACAACCATTCATATACACATTCGCACCTACAGGCAATTTAGAGTATCCAATCAACCTACTGCAAGCCTTTGTACTGTGGGAGGAAACCGGAGCACTCGGAGGAAACCCATGCGAACACGGGGAGAGCTTGCAAACTCCACACAGAAAGACACCCGTGGCCGACCCGGGGATCAAACCCAGGACCTTCTCGCTGTGAGGCGACCAGACACATCTAGTTTCATGTATTTTGATCATTGTAACCGTTGTTCTGTAATAAACTACGCTGAAGGTCAACTGATAAAACTGGGTACTAACTTTATAAAGCATGTCAGAAAATCATACACTTACCCTACCATGGTGAGTGAAGCCATAGTAAACTATGGAACACTCAATGAAAAAGGGCCAAACCTATATTAAGTAAGTAAAATTCTCTCTCTTCTCCCTACTGTCAAATATTAAAAATACTTTAAATAAATATTCTGACAAACAGATTCTTATTACTTATCTTACATTGTAGTTCAAAAACAGAACAAGACCAAGGTATTACACCTGTCCACTCCCCCTACAGGGATTAAAGCTAATAATAATAATAATTATAATTATTTTTAAAATTCCATCCGGTTGTGCAGTGGTTAGCGCTGTCGCCTCACAGCAAAAAGGGTATGTTTGTCAGGTTAGCTGCTGGGCTGAGGCTAACTTGGCTGGATTATCCTCACAAGAATACTGTATGTTACTTTAACTATTAATTAAAAGCTTAGGAGTTGCACTGAATCACACCTTGCTTCTTTATCGACTCATTCTGGGAATGAATGCATCACTGCAGGATACTGTTTGGAGCTTCTGGCTCACCTGTATTCTGACAGAAACCTGCCAGCACAAGCCTGCACACTTTTAGCTTTCTCTCATAATCTCTGAGCTCCTTGTGCTTCTGAAATCCTTATTTTTATTTTGGTTTCAGAAGTGGTGAAAGTCATTAACAGATCTCTTTAGATTTGTACACCAGGAGATCAAACCACATTTGCTTTTAAGATGGAGGAGGGATAGGGGCTGTGGAGGCAGGAAGAAGGCAGATAAGCATCTAATTTAGAATTAGAAACTAAAATAAATAAATTTCTGAGACCTTTGGAGTGCCAAATCCATGCAGGACCCCAGTAACAGTTTGGGACAGGTCAACAAAATCAAGGAGTTCTGGTCACCCTTGCTTAAAGCTATACAAATATTCATTTATAGGACCAATTTGAACCAGCATATCAGTGTGCAAAAATATCTATTTATATTATATCATTATACTACCAATGGCAAATGCATTTCTAACATTGAAAATACTTGTTTTTTTCTTTCATTGATTAAAATGGTTGCATCTGAGTAAGTCAGTAACAGTTATGTTGTGAAGCTATGTGTGTACTCAGTTTTTCCTGTCTGTTACGTGTCTGTACCCACTGTCACCTTTTTTCAGAATGTCTAGTTATTAAAGACAAAGTGCTGTGAACAGGCTATTGAAGACAATACTGGCTATGACTACTCGCTAGACTGCTCACCAACCTACCATTTTTTACCTGCACTTTTCTCATGTCTCTCATGTTCTCACATGTCTCAAGCCTCTTTATATGACTTTTTATTGGCTAAATAACAAGTAAAACCCACAGACAAGTGTAAAGTGTCACCAAAAACACTGATTTATAAAAAAGGAAAAATATATATAGTGACACACAAGGTTTTTCCCCAATACAATGATAAGTGTAGCAGCCCAAGGCATGAAACTTTATAGTAATTATAAATAATTATTATATAATTTTATTTTAAGATGGAATGGGAGCCCTAATGGGCGTCTTTGCTTGGGGCTCCCAGGAGTCTAGAATTTCTTCTGGGAGGCTGTTTTTTAGCACTATTCACAGTTTATCTCTCCCAAAGGTATACTACATATATAACAGCATAGCTTTGTTGTAAACCGTAAAAATTGTACTTGTGTGATTCAATGGATGGTGCTTATTTAAAATAATAGCTTAAAATCTGTTCAATGCCTCATAGATCCACAGCCCCTCACACATAAAGTGGTGTCATAAAATGTAGAAGTGTTTAAAGCAGCCTGTTTAGTTTTGGTGAAAGTGTGATACATCTGTACAGGGAAAGTTCCTCACATGATTCTCAGGCCTTTAGAATGTTCTTAACAACAGAATTCCATTAGAATCTTAAAACAACGACAGTAACCGACAGCATTCGAATAATGTTTGTTGTGACGAATCAGTTTAAAACTCTGTTAATGCTCATATGGCTCTTGGACTATAACACAAACAGCAGCCAAAATGCTCTTTTCCTGCTTTTGCCCAAAAGTAGAGGAACATGAGAAGCAACAGCTGAAAAAAGAAAAACGTGGAAAGAAGTGGAGGAAGAATAAGAAAAGAAATGACAAGGAGCAGGTGAGAGTCATGGAGCTAAGAATAATAACAATAATATTAATAAGAAGGAATTGATTTATGCAGCACTTCTGAAGCACCAATATGCTTTGGCACATTATTCAGTATCTGCTGTCAAATGATCAGTGTCTAATTTTGAAATATTCAGTGTCTACTATGAAATATTTTAAAAGTCTACTCCAAACATAAACAGGTAGAGAATGCAGAGTCGGAGGGCCTTCAGCAAAAGAAGGGGTTTAAGGAGCAGGTGCCAGCAATGGAGGTAAGACTGATATCAATAATATTATTAATATATTCATTTATGTAGCATTTTTGTGGCACAAAACTGCAGATCAAACTGGTGCTATGATAATTAGTTATTATTTTATAATTATATTAATTTATTATAATAATAAAAATAATAGTAATTCAACTATCCATCGATAAACCTATAGATTGTTTATGATGTGTTTTAATATGTAAATAAATAAACAGGTGAAGGATAAACAGGCCGCTGTTGCTGCTGGAGCTATTGCTGCTAGAACTGCTGTTGCTGGTGCTGCTGCGGCCACTGATTCTCCTGCCGCTGTCATTACCGACACTGCTGCACTTGTTGCTGCAGCTGGTGGTGGTGAAGTTGCTGCCGCTGGTGATTCTGCTGCTGCTGCTGTGGGAACAACAGAAGACAGATTTAAGGTAAACTGGGAGAGAGAATGAAGATTTTGTCTAGTGTTTTGTGCAGTTTCTTATGTCCATTTAGTGGCCATAATTACTTCACTGAAATTCTCAGTGCCCATTTTATCAGAAACATCTAATATATATGTACAAGTTATAGCTGTTAATGTACAGACTGTAGACCATCTATTGCTGCAAAGGTTACACAGAGAGTGACTAACACAAAGCACACATAGAATTCTCATACACTCGTACCAGTATAATACACACTACCATGCCACCACCCAAATAATATCTGCTTAGTGGTGGTCCTACAGTGGTCAGGGGTCTCATTTCATTGACTGATTGGTAGAGAGGGGTCTGACAAAGTGTACAGCAACAGATGGACCACATTCTGTAAATTGAACCTACTGTGGCTTTAATCAGGTTTCTCTCCTTCTATAAGAGCTGCTGCTGAAAATAGCACAGATCACCGGCTTGGTTGCTTGAAGTGCTGCAAGAACCAGTAACTGCAGAAAAGCAGCAACTTAAACATTCCTGTGACCAGGGGAGCATGTCCACCAAAAACTACTGTAGTTTTGTAAATATTATTTTACATAATTTTTGTAATTATTGTAAATATTATTGTGATTGTTTTGTGTTAAATTAATTTAATTATTATTGTTATTCATTAAGGAGGTTTTGTTTGATTGTGTTTTTCATGTAAGGTTTTATTGCCAGAAATCTTGTTTTGACTGAGAACAATCCTACCTCTGATCTGAAGTATTAATTCAGCCACAAATCCAATTTACAACATTTTTCTTTTAAAACACATACACTAGTGCTCAGCAAAGCCTCAGCTTGGTGAGTACTTACTCAGACGTGGGTACCATTTACTTAGTTCCATATTCTTAAAAACAGTTTTGGTTTTGATTTTATTATTTTTGGGAGGAATTTTATCCCAGTTTTCTTCATCATTCCAGTTTTTTTCCTTATTTTTTTTAAAAACTCATTTTCATACTCTTCTGTTGGTGACAGCCAATACCCCCCCAGGGTGGGGGCAATTGGGTCTCATTACACTTAATTAAGACTTAATCTGCCTAGTCAAGAGTCAGATTAGGTGGATAAATAATTTTTATATTAAACATCAAGGCCCAGTTCCCTAAGGATTAAGCCTAGTCATGTACTATATTTGGCTTTCAGTGAGGAATCTTTATTCAGAATGTTGTAAAACTGACATTCTATATTCACATGATAAATGTCTTGTCTTTGCAAATTCATTTTAGTCAGTATATATTGTTAACAGTGGGTATATACTGTTTATACTGTTTATACAGTATTGCTTATTTCTAGGTTTCTCTTTTAATATACTTTGCCTTTTATTATACTTTATTATACAAACATCTTGAATCTTGAATCTCTTAAGACTAGGCTTAATCCATGCTCAGGAAAAATATAAGCAAACACAAATAATAAGTTGCCACTATAATGCATTGGGTTGTAATCAACTTAGCAGTTCAGAAGTTTACCGTAGTTATGTGGATATTTCCTGTCATTGTAGATGTGTCCAGAATCTCTTAAGAGGAGATTCAATGGAAATCTTTGTTTAAGGCTCCCAGAGTCTATGATTGCTAATGGGTGTGTGCGTTTTGTTTTCTTCCATTGAGATAGATTGTCTCTCCCAGAGTGATACTAGGTATATGACAGTATAACTTTATGATACATACCAAAATGCAAAAAAGAAGTAACTGTGTGACTGGGTTTTAGGTCCTAATATACAATAATAGCTTATCATTACTAAAACATAGATTTATAGCTCTTTGATCTGTAGCAACACACTTTTAGGTCATTTTTTTGTAAGAACACTCAGGTGATATGGAAAATAAGGATGAGTTCCTTCTCACTGAGAGTCTTTTTTATTTATTATTTTTCTTTTGTAATTTTAGTTTTAAAAGCATGTTCATTTTTAATGACAAAAATGACAAATGCATGGATAAAATGTGAAGGATGTGTTTTCTGTCTGCAAGCATTGACAAAAATCAGAAGTAAAAATTGAATGGTCTGCTTACAAAGCAACAATGCCTACAATTTTTCATTCATTCATTATCCAAATCGCTAATCCACTTTGGGTCATGGGGCTGACTATGGACCCAAAGCAGAGTACACTCAGGACAAGAGGCCAGCCCATCCCAGGACAACACAGAGACAGACAAGTATTCACACACACAGATTCTCACACCTATGGGCAATCTAGAGTATCCAGTCAACCTAAACCACAAGCTTCTGGACAGTGGGAGGAAAACCAAGTGAACATGGTGAGAGCCTGCATACTCTGCACAGAGAGGCACCAGAGACCAACCCAGGGAATCGAACCCAGGACCTTTGTGCTGTGAGGTGACAGCACTAACCACTGCACCACCATGCTGACCACTACAATTTTTCAATGAGTCAGAAATAATTTATATAAAATTACAACATAATTTTGACGTCACTATTGAAAACTGCTACTTCTAAAGGTTAAAATCGTGGAAAATAATAACAAAAAGTTATTTATACAGAACCTTTCACAATTCCAAGATCGAATAACACAAACAAAACAACCCTAAGCAAAAAGTAATCATTGAAAAGAAAGAAAAGTAGAAAGGCAGTCATTGAATAGATAGGTCTTTACTTCAGATTTAAAGGTTGAAAGGTAAGAACAATCATCGAGAGAATGAGGAAGAGAATTCTAAAGTTTGGGGTCTATGGTACCTAAGGACCTACCTCCAATGTTTTTTTTCCTACTTACTGATGTATGGAGGTATAAACATTTTTGAGGTGAGCAAACATTTACGCATTTTGATAAAAGATTATGACAAAAGAATTTGGTCTTTTATTTGATATATGTTAAATAACTAGCGACATGAACTAACAATGAAATAAAAAGTTGGCATTTTTGATGAATGGCTTGTTATTGTGAATGATAAGAGTACATGTCACATTCCGACATTGTGAAATATCTTCAGAGAGTCTTAATATGTGAACTTTTTTGTTGTCCAGTAAATGCCAGACACTGACATTTACAGTGGGATCCATTCTGGTGGCTTTTGTCTAATTAGTCCCTGCTTTCAAAAATACCTTTCTTATTGGACAGGTCTCACAATTTTCTAAGCCATCAGACATCATACAGTCATCATATTGTCCAAATAAGATTGATTTACATGTAGTCACTGGCTGGCCATCTTAAATTTACTTCCTGTTGTAAAGATGTATTACTTAAGTGTATGAGGTTGCATATTTCAGGCTCACTGTAACAATTAAAATGTTGCGCACAAACTAACATGGCTAATAAAAATGATATATTTCGTATATAATTGGCTTTTTACACCAATCAGCCCCATCATTAAAACCACTGAGAGGTACAGTGAATAACAATGATTATCTTGGTTATCTCATAGCAATGATACCTGTCAAGGGCTGGAATATAGTAGGCAGCAAGTGAGTGATCAGTTCTTAAAGCTGATGTGCTGGAAGCAGAAAATTGACTTTGACGACTCCATTCTATTCCCATAATACCAGAGCTCTTTCAATATGTGCTAGTGATTGTATTGGTCCTTTGCCTAAAACTAAAACTGGTCACCAGTATTTGCTGAAAATAATATGTCCAGCAACTTGCTTTCCAGAAGCTATTACCCAATTTAAAATCACTCCTGTTGGTCTTAAAGCTCTCATAAATATTTTAACCACTTTTGGTATGTCTAAGACTAAACATTGGATCAAGCTACTAACTTTGTGTTTGATTGTTTTTACAAGTAATTAAAAGTCTGAACATAGCTCACCGGGTTTCATGTCCCTTTCACCCTCAGGGAGTCTCAGGGAGCCCTCCCCTCTAAAGACTAGACAAGTTTTGCTTAGACACAGGGAGAGGTATAATTGATATAAATGTGCCCATTGCATTCTTCACTTTATGTAAGGCTATCCAGGAATCAGTCCTTCTCACCTGGCCTTTGGACATTTGGTCCGGGACCCTCTTAAAGTTCTGAGGCATCCCTCCCTGCAAAAATTCATTTCAGGGAGGTAGCATCAGCACTCCCCCACTTTAGTTTATTCTGAGGTGAAGTACATTTAATATTCTCTGTTTTTGGAATGCTCTGTCAAGGCACTGCAGATCACTAAACTAGAAACTGATAGAAAGTGGTTGACTGTAAAGCCCACCCACTAAGAAAACTGAGAGGTCTACATAGCATAAAGAGAAAATAATCAGGAAGCTCTGTCTTTCACTTACTCTTTCCCGATATCTGTCACTCACACTATGTCTTTAACACGCTCTCGCTGTCTCTCTCTCTCTTCCTATTTAAAAAAATCATAGATGTTGTATATCATTTGTGAACATAAGGTAGAATGTATGCAGGAGAGTCCCAGAACTTCCAGGAGAAGTGGGATATCTGAGTTCTTAAAGTGAAAGTGACTCTTTGTCATTGTGAACACACTTAAGCACCACAACAAAATGTGACCTCTGCATTTAACCCATCAC
>JBBPDA010050991.1:0-13814 GCA_037974385.1 Arnoldichthys spilopterus
AAGTTGTAGGTTGGTGTTTGTCATCCTAAAAGTGTTTAAGCATATTTGTTCCCAGATATTCTGGTCTAATTTAGCTGTTTCCCATTTTAAGATTGGAAGGAAGATTGAAGTGTCTGTCTTTGACAGTGATCTATATATCTTTGATAACAATTTAGGGGTGGAGAGCTTCATAAATTTGATAACTCTTACAATAGGTAATTGTGAGTTTATTTCTTCATGTGTGTGTTTTGCCTGTAGTGTAGACTTAAGTTGGAGATATTCTAGAAATGTATTACTAGGAATGCCATATTGTGATACAAAAAATGGAATAAAGTTTCTGTCTTGGATAATTTGTTCAAGGTACCTTATACCTTTTGTCTTTCCATAAAGTAAAATGTAGAACTTTTTTGTTCAGTAGGATGTCAGGATTGTTCCAGATGGGTGTACGATTGCATAGAGTATATGGTTATTTTAAGAAAATCCCCCCAGGCGGTCAGAGAGGTTTTAATATTAATGCACTGGAAACATTTGTGACGTTTGATAATGGGGCTGATAAACGGTAAGTCAGAGATTTCTGTGTTGTCACAGAACAACACACCCACCTTTCCAAAGAAAAGAGTCCTCTCCTGTTTTACACGAGATGTTTGGCTATGACTTTATGCCAGTGTTTATACTGGCAACCTCTAAAGATTTTTCTGAAAAACTAATTACTGAAATCATGCTAGTTAATCACTACAACAACTACATATGGAACAGTATTTGTTTCCTTACCAGCTTATTGTGATACCTTATGTTAGAATCAATGTGCAGAGGTAGCATAAGTTCAATTTTTTCACATTTGTGGTTTCTTGCGCTCATATTCTTACATCCATACTTAATCTTCACTTTGTCCTCCTCTCTTGCTGTCAGACTGAATAAAAGATCACCTGCAAAAACATGGTCAGACATGATCATGAGGTTCTTTACTTCATGCAATAATCATCGTCTAGAATCATAATGTAATTTTTGACAAATGGGACTATTCTCTTTCATGTGACAGAATGTACTGAAATGCATAGACTTGTTCCTTAAATAAACCTATCTTGCTTAGTGACTTTATTGGCTTTGCACTTTAAAGATTTAGAAGACCTGTCTTTTAGTACAGTTCAAATAAAACCGATGCTGGTGCTAAAGAAACAAATTTACTACCAAAACCTCTACTTCTTAACACCCATAGAAACATGGGATTTGCCTGGGATTTCCTGGAAAAACAACAATTTTGCTTTCAATGCACTGATGCGAATAGATGGTATACCTTATGAAAGCTCTAGAAGCATTTTAATAAGCATTGTTATTACAAAGAGAAAATGTTTTTATTCTGGGTTAAAGAGAAATGGGTGTGTTCACATTCTACACATATTAGCCATACTTAGATAATGACTTTGCAAGACTCATGAGGGTGTGGGTTTCTTGTGTATTTCTTTATCTTTATCTATATTTTTATTTTATAAAAAATATAATTTTTTTCTGTACTACTGGAGTAGCATATATATATTTTGAATAAAATACTTTATTCATTTGTTTCGTAAGGACAACAAAACGGTTAATGAAGCCTGTTATTTTATTTATTTCCTTTTATTTTGTTTACAACCTAATGCGTCCCATTTTTCTTTTTTTTTTATGACAAACAGCATTTGTCTCAGGGCCAATATGTTGTTGTTGATTACCTTTGGCTTTCAGTGCCACCCACACTGACACATCAAATTGATCTACACTCTTGCAGCTTATTTTGGGGGAGGTTGTGCAAGCTGTATTGAATTGTTTGCTCTTGACACACACTGAGGCTTTCAGAACTACACAAACAGACAATTAAATCTGACTAAAATCTTTATGTACATACATCAGAGTGTGGCTGTAGGGCAAGATCCATTCTCCATTTTGCGTAATACAAGAATATTTGCGTCAGCAAAACCACTTAATCCTTTATTTCTGTTTCAATCAATAACGGTACAGTGTCATTACCAAAACCTTTCCAACACAGCAAGATCTAACTTTGTCATTTAAACATGCAGTAAGCCCTGAGCACTAGGACAGATAACATTAAGTAAGGAATTCAGGGGCCTTTTTTATTATTATTAAACCTTTACAGTTTTTATTGTAGTTATACAAAAAAAGGTTTTCACCCAATGTGTAATGTAGTCAGTTTAAAAGCTTTTTGTTTCTGCACTGGTCATATTGACTTATTGACGTTTTAAACGTCAGGTGACCAATTTACAGTTAGCGTCCTCAAGCCAGAAGGTTTATTGTGGTAACGTTAGACTTTTTTCATTTTCAGACTACGAACATTATTGACTGTTACTTTCTTTCTTCCATTTTAACTCTGCTATATAAACAGCAGACGAAAGCTGAGCACGAATACGGTTTAAACTCAACATTAAGCCAACTTGCTGCTCCTGTTCCTGGTATTTAGTTTGTTTTCAGGTAAATTAACATCTATGTTCTGGAACAACGAGAGTTTTTTGTATCTCAATGGGGTTTATGTTTTATGTCTTAGAGTACCTTTTCACCTCAGGTATGAGTGCTCTCCTAACGCTAACATTCATGGCGGCGATGGCATTGGTGTGTGTCGGCTCGCCGCTTTCACACTCACATAGACGGGCAGAAGAAGCGGAGAGGAAGGAGGTCCAACTAGGCCCTGCTGCGTCTGACCGCCTGGAGACAAACCTTGAGCCCCGGATAGCGAGGACAGAGCGCCTGGCGGAGGATCAGCGCGAAATAATGTCCAAGCAAATTCTGCAGGCTTTATCAGGTAAGGCAGGGGGATGTACTGAACATCTGATTCTAGCTGATTCAGTGACCTAACTTCCTGTCCATTAACACCATATACAACAGAATTTAATCAGCGACTGAGTGACTGTATACCATTTAGTACCATTCAGGGACTTGTAACAGGACAGATAACTATTAACTACTGCTACTACTACTACTACTACTACTACTACTACTACTAATAATAATAATAAATAATACACCTTTATTTATATAACACTCGTCATTTTATATGGAAATATAAAAAGTGACAAATTATTTAATTCTAGCACAAACAATAGATAAAAACAAGCCACAGTAATCTGGGCATCTGCTACCATAAACAAATGTATTTTAATCAAAATTTAAAGTGCCTATAATCCTTTCATTCTTAATGATATCATAATGCTGTTTTAGGGTTTAAGCACTAACTGAGCTTGAATGAATCCCAGGAGTTTGCAGGTAGACTGCGAAGTTGTCTGACAGGCTATAACATTTAAACAGATCAGTGAACATGCCGGAGCAAAGACATTAAAGAATTTAAATATCACCAGCACAAAAAGACCAGAGTAACATGCTGAAACTTTCTTTCCGGGTACATGCTTAGTGAGGCCGACATCATTGTTGGGGTTGGATGAAAATTAAAAGTGTCTGTACTCTCACTAGAGTTCCATTTCATTTTTTATAGAGATTATCCAACGGGACGACTGCATTTTGGATTATCAGGGCTGGGTGGACTTTGGGCGCAGAAGCACAGACTAAACTCTTACTATGGCAGACCTCACTGTGACACTCTGCACTACTTTTCATTTTATTAAATGTTCATAGCACCTGAAACTTGTCTTAATTTTTTTTTCTGAGGTTTGTTTTAATACTAAAGTCTTTGAATAATATATATGTTTGTTTCCACAATAAACATTATGTAATCTTTCTGCAATTTATTTTAATCTAATGAAAGCCATGCTATGTTATTAATGCATGTTAATTAGCATGCTCTTTATGAGTTGGTCAAATTATGTGTTATAATAGGCTATTATAAATTTGCTAGGCTATTATGCAATAACTTTACAGTAACATTATCTCACTGTTCTTGTACAAGTAGCTTAGTACATGCTGGCGATACATATCACTTAAAAGCGTAATTTTAGTTCACTGAACGAAGCAATGATGATTAATTAATTAGTCAAAATTAATTAAACTTGTTTTAGCATCAGGTGTTTGTATTGTACAGTGTGTATTTTTGTGTGGGCTTCTACTCTAAGGCATTTTTAAACACCATAGCACATGTACTACTTATACAACAGCTGAACTGGTCCTTATTTCACACACATTTCAAAAGTTGATAAAGCAATCAGGTACATGGAAGCTGAAATAAGATGTCCTGACATGAGGACAAGAAAGCACTTATGGGTGTGGAATGCTCAAAAGTATTCAGAAATGTCTAGAATGATTATTTTAGGAAAATCTGCTCTAAAACGTCTATTACAGGACAAATGCATGTGTTTATTTGAAATATACAGAATCATTCATTTACATATGCTACAGTACTGTACATAGCATTTATTACAACTGACATTTTATAATTACAGAGAATTCAGCTGTCCATTGAATCCTTAACAAACAATAGTGACAGTGTGTTTATAGAATACACATTAAGACACAATTACGATCATTATTTGGTGCTTGCCAAAATAAGCATTTACTACCTGTGTCAGTGATCACTTACACATAATAAAGTCAAATGAAAATGCAGTATATGTGGCTGAGATTGGTTTTCAGTTCACTTTGTTTTCTCCTCTTTTTGAGAAGGGCTCAGTATGTAATTTCTTCATCATAACCTTTTTTTAAAACAATACTGGTCCCTCAGAGTCTCTTCTCCATTACTACTTATATTTTCCATACAACCAATGCAAAATTGTACTTTAAACTAACACCATTTGTACAGTAGTCAACCATTCACCAAATACCCCTTTTCCCAAGTATTGTATTAAAACTATTTCAGTTCTTATTTGGATCTTTTATATACATACATAATATTGCATGATGCAGAGAGAAAGAGGGTTTTGGGTATGTACGAAAATGGCAAAAACTGTTCAGTCAAAACCATATCTTTGATAGTCCTTGTATTAGAATTCCCTTAAGGGTAAAGGCGTATGTAATGCACCTGACACTTAAGGGAAAATTCCTTTCATTTTTCAAAACATTGAACAAAAAGAAACAGTAAATATGTAAACACAGTCTTTGAGTAATTTGGGGTGAAATATGCAAGTGTAGAGAAACTTGCAGAGTGAGAACTGTTCACAATGGTGGTGATAAGAAACCAGATGTAGATCACATGTCAGATAGCAATCCTTGTCAGCATAAGCACTGCAGACATGAGCACTGTTCCTCATTTAACAAACCTGATTCAATTCGTAAGCTAATTAGAAAGACCTTTAGGTAGCTAAATTCAGATGGAAAACACTAATCTCTGCAGAGCTGCAGCCCACAAGTAAACCAGTTTGTCGCTCCTGTTGTAGATAGTGTGATCCTGATCTGGCAAGTTCCTATTAAATGACCTGCTTCACGTAAAAAAGCCTGAAAGACCTTATTTATTTATTTTTTAACTGCAATTAAACTCCATAGAAATTTTGAAAAATTAGTGGAAGCCCCAAGACCAACTGGAGTTGCTTATACAGGGTATTAACACAGAAAGCCCTGACTACTAAAGGATTTTGATGTGAGACACATTTGACTACAGACAAACCAGAATGACAAAAAAAAAACCTTGAAATGATATGCGCCATATATAAACAGCCTACAGCATTTAGTACAACTATTCCATTGGAGGAAAATGAACAAGGGAGCATGTGGCTGAATGAGGTATTTCAAATGCTCCAAGCAATGATTCTGTTACTTAATCTGCATGTGCAAATATTTTGACATGGTGCGAACAGCTGTGATAAATCTCTTAATGTGTGTACAGCACGGTGTCATACAACTGTGCACACTTAAATAGCAGTGAAAACAATACAATCACAAGTTTCTGGTCAGTTCTCTACAACGGCTTCAAGCAAACTCTGAAGCACCTTTATAGTATGTGTACAAGCATCATTCGTGTCCCAGTCATGTTAGATTTAAATGGGTTCTACAAGATGCTATATAAAACATTATGAAATGTCCAACTAGACATACTGAACAATATGCTCCGAGGATACAGTACTTCTAACAGCAAGAGCACATGCACAGATTGTCATGAAAACAGCTAATGGGTAGCCCATAAGCATTTAAAAATCATATTCACTATAAAGACCAATCGGACATCACTGGCCCTGCTAGTAGCTCTATACACTATTCTGTTGCTAGCGTATCTGTACATTGAGAACATTCAGTGTATTTCACTGTTCTGACCCTAATAAATATTGTTTAGTGCTCATATATATCAAGACACATGGTGACATGATGGTGGTGACCGGTATATATAATTAAATAAAATAAAAAAGCCAAGGCCTGACTCTTAAATATTAAAGAACAGCTTTCCCTTTCATTTAGTGTTCAGAACACACAAAGTACAAGAGCAACATTAAAACATATCATATATTAACCTCTCATTAAAAAGCCTTATAGTTGGATCTCCAGATCCAAACAGGTCAAAAGGTTCTTGCCAGTGCTGCGTTTTCAGCAGGACAGCCTCGAAAATTAAACATTCACTCATTTATTCATTTTTAAAAGGAAAGATTACCACTAAAATGCTAACTCCATTTCTATGGCTTTCAGTGTGTCCCGAGATTAGTACAAGGCTGGATAAGAGACTGGATCTACTGGACAAGAAATGGAAGATGGAAAATCAGACAGCACCTACACTGGATTCCAGCTTTCATTGTTTTGTTGGGGGAGGTGGCTTTGACTGTCTGCCATTCTTTCCTGAGTCTATGAATCCTCTGGCCACCACTTTATGAAGACCAAGGCTCTGAAGCTTGTCAACCAGATTGAAGCTAAAAATGTTTGTCTTGCATTCCTTACTTTTATGTCCCCCATTACTTCCCCTATCCGTTAAAGCTGTGCTGGTTGGTGGTCGTGCTACGATGGGAAGCAAGCCTGTATGAGTTAAAGCAGAGATGCCTCGCTCTTTAAGCAGCTGGAGGAGACCTAGGGAAGGTGTTGTAGATGAGACAGTCCTGTGGAGGTAACCAGGATATGGCGAGCACTGCTGGAGGTCCGATGAGGTCTTTACATGCTTACAGCTCCCACGAGTGGACAGGCTGTGAGGGTGAAGGCTATGGAAACAAACAAACAGCAAACGAATGCTATGAGAAACACAACTAGCAGAAATTTGGTCAAACACTGAACAGCATGGTAGTTAGTATCACCAGCACAAATGCTGCAACTTAAAAAAAATGTTAGTTCAACCAGTGAGAATGAAGCACAACATCGCTGTCATTAAAAAGCTTTGCATCTCTAAAGTGCTAACTTCACAGGAGAATGACAAAGTGTCTCTTTTGTTAATGTAGCCTAATAAAACATGCAGGGTTTTTTCCAGCATTTCTACTGTTTTTTGTCATAAATTCCTCACTCATGGTAAGAGGTAAAACTGATGTTTTAAAGTAACCTAAAAATCACAGAAAAGAAAAAAGTTATGAGATTTTCTAATGACAGCAATGATTTGAGTTCAGCACAAGATCAGTTCTAAAAAGTCACTTCTGAACATTTACCATTCAGTGCCAAAATGCATTACATGCAAAATGTTTTCTACAGCAGTTGAGAATGAAAAAGAGCATTAGTGCTATAGCCCAGTCATGCTGATTAATTAGCTTGTAAATGCTGGAGTATGGTCTAAGGCTGATGAGTTCTAAAGTTAGGAGAATCACTTCAGTGCACCTGGCTTAATCCAGATGCAGTGTTTCTGCACCTTTCCAGCTATGACTGTTTGAGCTTACTTTGTAGAGGTAGGTCAAATTACAGCTTTTGGAAGAGCCTTGACCAGCACTTCCTGTTGCTGAAAAAGTAAATTAAGAGTGGATGAAGAAGAGGAAAAATCAGATAAGGAAGAGAGCTGAGGAGAGACCCACTAAATCTCAGCAGCAATGTATTGTTACAGGCATATAGATTCTGCTGAAGTATTACCTATTTTGCATTTTGCTGATGAATGAACAAAATTAGTCATAATGCCTTAAAAATTCTGGAAATGAATTCTTGGAGAAATCACATTTTGAGCATCAGCTGAGGAGAGAACATAACATAAAGGTGTAAAAAAACAAGAGATAAGATCAGTGGGAAAAATGACTGCAAAAAGCATGGACATGTCTGATAGATGTCTTAACATCTAGAGCAATGGTTCTAAGTCCTCCTCCTAGGGTTAAGACTGCCCTGCATGTTTTCCCTGCATTGCTTTCCCACATTACCCCCAGGGCTCACTAATTGGTTCAATAGGTGCATCAGATGTGTTTAGAGAAACTCTAAAATGTGAAGGGAAGTGGCAGTACAGGACAAGAACTGAGAACCACTGGTGTAGAGTAATGAATCTAGGAGATGTACAATGGTGCAATGATCTCTTACCTAGGGGATAATGAGGAGAGTAGGAAAGAGGGATGAAAGGCCTGACAGTTGGTAATGGTGTGAGTGGAACAGGTTTGGGGAAGGTTGGGACCAGGTGAATTAACTGAAGTACACACATAAACAAACAAACACACACAAACACATACTCTCTGTAACAATGTACTAATAATAGGCATACTTCAAAACACAACACAGGAATGAAACAAAATTAGCAGATGATTAATGTAGTGAAATAAATAAAGCTGATGCAATTTGGTTTATATGGTAGAAAATAAACAATATAAAGTATAAAATATTCCTAATTATTTCTGCCAAAATGAAAACTGTGACAGTTAATTAACTATGAGAACTAAAAAATGGCCGAGATCCTTACCCATTGTGTGATGAATAGGGCTAAGGTGTCTGGACATATCAGGTTCATCTTCCTCAAGGTCATTGAGGCTATAAACCTGTTGAAGGTCCACATCCAACTCCCGGAAGTCTTTGGTAAGTATGCCCGGTCGTGGGTGCAGGATGCCCCCCAGGTTGGGCTTAGCTAGTTGCTGCCAGTGGTGCAGTGTGACAGAGCCTATTGTAGAAAATCACAAAAAATACTACAAGTTACACAAGTTCTTAAAATGCTTGTGTGTAGGTGCTTAAAAAGCTTTTATGTGCTTATTTCCTCACCCTCCAGTGGCTTGACTATCTGCAGCCTTTCAGGCAGGTAGGAACGGGAACTGGATGAGCCAGAAGAATGCTGGGAGCTGCCTGAGTAATTCGTTCCTGTGGAGACCAGGCTGTCGTTGGGTGTGAGGAAGCCGCTGGATGCGCCCACACTGCCATTCCCGCTGCCCCCCAGCCCCCTCAGCTTTCTTTCCCGCTCCACCTCGAAGAACGGCCTCTCCGATGAATGGCTCTCCTGACGTGCAGAAAGTGAACGCAGAGCCTCTTCCAGATCCTGACCACCCGGAGTGCCTGGCTGACCTAGACGCTTTGACTCCACACAACTGTACAGCCAAAACAAGAATGTTAGCATGGTCCCTTACAGTAAGATCATAAGCAGGGACTGGGTGACACTCCCAAATATGTGCTAACAAAATATTTTTTTCATACCATTCAGTATTAGTCCTTAGTGATAATACTATGTGCATTTCATGATGTTCAAATGTAAGTCTAAATTAGATTTTGAACCATGAACAAAACTTGTTTTGAGATATTTTTCTCAATTTAAAAAAAAATGAATAAAAGCTAACTAGTTAACAATTTAATAGTTAGCTAACCAGTTAATTAATTTGTCTGGTCATGAGTGAATAGTTACACATTTTCTATCTACTTCAAGTGCAAACAACTACTTGTAATACAGTGTTGAGGTATAGATAATCAAAGAACGCATGACGGATTTATTGAAAGTATCTTAAATGCTCATTACTGATAGTAAATACATGCCTGTTCTCATTTTATTACTCAGAAACTTTATTTTTGTTAAAAACTTACATATTTGCATAGGCGTTATATACTCATGGACATTCTAATTACATTTACAGAGTCCTCACCTCTGGTCCTGTGATGGTGTTGCAGAGGGGGGTTTGTCTTCAAGGTTTAGGCAAACTGAGTCAGAGCCATAGTAGCTGGTGCGTGGTGTGCTGGTTCGACTGGACCGGGAGGAGGCAGAGTTAGAACCTGGAACTTGAGGGGACTGGCACTGAGAGCGTAGGCGTGCGGCTTGGTTGGCCACTTTCACTGTTTCAAACACACGCCGAGGGTGGGTCCTACTGACACAAAGCCACAAGTCAAATTCCAAAATAACATTGGACTTTTAAACACATGTCAGACAAACCTCTCATTTTACACAGAATGGATTTTACTGCTTTTACATTAGTATATTACATTAGCATAATATAGTGTACTTATAGTATATTTACATTAGTATATCATAAATCCTGTGTTATGCAAAATTAAAAAAAAACACTACAGGCCAACATTTTAGACACACTATTAACTATAAAACTAAGAATAAAAAACTTGGATGATGGACAGTAATATGTATATTTAAAATGTTTTGTCTACAGCAAATGTCTACAGCAAATAGTGTTGATAATGCTAAGTTTTGCTCCTCGAGTTTATCCTGCAGCTTTATGAACCCTAATCATTTCCACTTGATTCTCACATTCACATACTGCTAAAGGCTTGATGAATTAAATCCGAGTTTGTAATGTTCCTAATAAAGTGTAATTAATTTACAAATACAATCACAAGTCAGAATAATTGCATACCACTGTAAATTGATTAAATATTTTGGAGAAACATCTTAGATGCCAATTGTGCTGTGCTAGTTTCTGACAAACTGATTTACTGATAAAACATTTTTGCACTTGCTTCTGGCCTTAAGTGTAAATGAATAAATGAGCTAATCACTCTACACATATGTATGACTGACTTGTACTCAGAGGGAGCAGGGCTGTCCAGTCCCTTGCGGAAAGTTCCTTCGATCTCAGCAGCGAGCGAGTCCATGGGAAACACAGCAGCCAGGGAGCTGTAACGTTGCACTGTGCTGTTAGGCAGGCTCTTATTACGGAGGTTCTTTATGTCTTCTCTGGCCTCTCGCAGCATATCTTCACACTCAGAGTACCTCTCCTGCAGGTCCTTCAACTGCAGGCAGGGGGAGACAGAGACCAGAATCGAGCATGGACTACTACATGAAATTCTGCTGACTTGTAAAATAATGGTAAAGGGCCATTACAGAAATGTGAAGGGGCCAAACCTCTGTTTTGAGCTGTGAATGGCTTTCTCTTGAAGCATTTAGGTGCTGGGTCAGTTCCTCATTTTCTCTTAACAACTGCAGGCAAAACAGAATTACAGAACACTTAAAATGTGGTATTTGTGTTGCAGGAAAAATTAATACATAACTAAATAAATAAAATGTTTTATGTGTTAAAACTAAACAGACATCTAATTCATACATGGTATGCCTTGAAACACCTTGATTCCTATGTTTTTGTCATACATTCTTTCAAACCGGAATATTATATGTTTTATGAACTGCAAAATGTACAAAAAAATAAAGTGTTTTCTGATTTCTGAAATAAGAGCAGAATGTAAGGCAGAGTTTTGCAATGTAATTTGTCTATACTTATGAATCTCTCTCACCCCTTTACATCGCTGCTGCAAATCCACAACATGTCCCAGCAAAGAGCTGATCTCCTCCTGCTGCCGCAGAGAGTACTCTACCTTACGGGCCAGTTCCTCTGACAAAGTCACCACCTGCTTATTCACTGATGCTAAAGATAGAGAAAGTTGTAGAGATTATAAATAGTCTACATTCCACTTACAACTAAAATTCAACATGATACTGCATGCAGGACCTTAAGGATTATGGAAAAATGCAGTTTACTCACAGAGCTCTTCGACACACACCATCATCAGCTGCTGCTCTTGCTCTTCGTAGTTGTTGGTCTCTGATGTTAGATCATTGGCCTGCCAGTGTGGAGCATTACATAATACATCTCAAAGCTCTGACATTGCTTTTGGCAATTCTATAACATATATTGCATACGGTCACAACAGGGTACCTGGCCACAGTCCAGCACAGTGTGGTGATTTCCCAACTACTAAACCTAGTAACTAACTGATGAGTCAAATTAGATGTGTTTAAGCAAAGAAATCCCCAAACTGTGCTGGACCAGTACTGGAACCCTATACATGCAGATCAAATACTTCAGATAGACTAAGAACAAAGCACAGTCTGTGTTGTAATCAGGTTTGAATGGACTGACCTCAGTACGTAATTTGAGGTTCTCCTCCTCCAGACCCTTGAGCTTCTGGTGCAGGAAATCATAATTGATGTAGTTACTGAGAGAAGTAGATGACTCATTGCGTCTGATCCTAAATCAGCAACAACAACCACCGCTAGAGTCACTAAAAAGTCTATGCATGTATGCATGTGTGTGTACGTGCAGGTGTGTGTGCGTGTGTATATGTGTTTGTGGGTTGTGTACTCACGGTGAGCGTAATTCTGCAGCAGGTTCTAATTCCTCAGTGCTGGCATACAGGTGCAAAAGGTCATCTCGCATGGACAGCTCATGACGCAGCTGAGCAATCTACATATCCAGGTCCAACATTAAATAATTAAATATCTTTTATATATATACTAAATATGTACTAAAAAAAAATTTAATTGAGTTATAATTAGAGTTAAAATTGTACAAAAATTTAAAGTGAAAGTGACTATATGTCAACCCACTCATGTGACCTCTGCATTTAGCCCATCACACATGCACACGTGGAGCAACATTGTGTTGGGTAAACTGGTTGCACTGGGTGGGTGCAATTCAATTCCATTTTATTTGAGAGTCTGTCAAACATCTGAATGTCTACTTATTGCGTCAGACATTTTTTAATCCAGTTTAGACCAAAAAAGCACACTTAATGCTCCTGAGTGGTACAGCTTTCTGAGCACTGGTTCTATTATCAGAAGACAGTATCGTATGTAAACATGTAATAGTATAGATAGTGAAAGTGACTCTTTCTCTTTTGTCACTGTGAACACACTCAAGCACCACAACGAAATGTGACCTCTACATTTAACCCATCACACGTGCACACGTGGAGCAGCAGGCAGCTACCAACAGTGCCCAGGGATCAGTGTAGCAGGACGGTACCTTGCTCAAAGGTACCTCAGTAGTGCTCAGGCTGGGATTTGAACATGCGACCTTCAGGTCCCAAGGGCAATGTCCTAACCACTACGCCACCACTGCCCTAAAGTGCATATAAATAAGTAAATGTGACTTGATGTGTGCAATTATGCATTTCAAATTATTTCTTCATTCATTTGTTCAGGGCACATTTTTCATTTATTCATTTCAGCAAAGTCAGCATAACATATGAGTTGAAAATGTCACTTGCACCCTCTTGTTTCAATGTGCTTTAATTTACATTTAGTTTGTTTCACATTATACAGCATATATTTTATTTGTTTATATACTTAATTCAGTAATTCTAAATGCTCAAAATACATTTTGGAAGATAATATACATAATGCTGTTTATGTGTGTATCCACACTCTCTCTGCTTTCTGTGCCATCAGAGACTGCATGTCACTATATGTAATCCATGCTATACATTCACCTCTTCCTTTGCAATCTCCAGCTGTTCATCTAGCAGCTCATTGCGCTCTGTCAAGGCTTTATTCTGTTTCAGCAGCGACTGGCCAATTCTTGCCGCCAGCTCAAGATCTCGCTCTTTCTACAGAAAAAGGCATTTTGGCAATTAGGGCAAAAGGATGCAAACTGCTTAAGACTGGATTTACAATATTATTACTTAGTACAATCTTTTCTGAAACCTCTAATATAAATGCTAGTATGAATAACATATGCTTTCTCACCTCCTCCAGAAGATGTGTGACAGCTTCAATGTCATGGTATGTCTTAGTAACCTGGCCCACTCTCTCTGAGCAGAGCACTGAGAGAGAGAGAAAGAGAGAGAGAGAGAGAGAGAGAGAGAGAGAGAGAGAGAGAGAGAGAGAGAGAGAGAGAGAG
>JBBPDA010051002.1:0-13813 GCA_037974385.1 Arnoldichthys spilopterus
TCTGTCTGTCTGTCTGTCTGTCTCTCTCTCTCTCTCTCTCTCTCTCTCTCTCTCTCTCTCTCTCTCTCTCTCTATCTATCTATCTATCCTACATACATTTCCTCAAGAAACTAAAATGACAGATAATTTCCTTTCATGTTTGTTGTTTCAGTAGTTAAAACTATAGTTAACTATATAGTTAACTATGCAATATTGGCAATTTTCAAAAATGAATAATGAAATTATTAGCATTACCACATAAAAACAAATGTAGACTATGAGCAAGCCACAGCAAAATGCAGTTAAACTACTAGTTCAGTTACATGTAGTTCATTACTCCCCAGCACTGAATACAGGCCCACTGTTAAAACCATACTCCTTCTCTCAACCTCTGCTGCAGTCATATTACACTCGACAATGCTGTACGTCCGGTTTTATTTGTCAAAGCAACCTTGTAGAATGTGTGGTATACTGTTCATTTACTTTACCTGCAAATGCTACAGGATGTTTTGAGCTGCTGCAGTCGTTCAGTTTTTCACTGCACCTTTTTTTCACCTTCCTGTTTTCCTTTTCTTGTGCAACTATAATATCTAGATCTTATCCTAGAGTTAAGCATATCAGTTATTTCCTGTTATATATTTTTTTCAATAATGAGAAATATACTTTTAAAACATTTAGAAAATCATTAGAGGTTGATGTGTTAAAGTTTATTTTTTAACATTGTGATTTATAATGAGTTGATTAATTCTGTAAAAAGCACACAGCACTGATCTGACTCAAAAAAAACTCAGGCCATGTGATATAGTGTATAATTAATAATAATACAAAGTAAATACAAGTGTATGTCCTTAAGTAGGGGTGGGATTTGTGACTTGATTGATTTCTTTTAATAAGTGGTATGAAAACTATCTTTCTTATCTAAGGCATCGTCAATACGCAAGTTAAAATAAGCAGTCAGAATAATTGTACCGTGATAAGTGAAGATAGGGATCAGTTTTCAAGAACTGAGAGAGGAAGGCCGGTGTGTGTATTGGTGGATGGTAAACTGGGAGCAGTAAGATTGTAAGTACCTATTCCTAATATCAAAGGATTTGTTTTTACAGTTGGGGAATTAAATAAAAAAATAAATAAGAATTGCAACCAATCCACTCTTTTACCCTCATGTATGGAAAGGGAGAGTTCTGATAAGGGAGGGCTCTCCAGCCCGAGTCATGCCAAGTTTCTGTTATAAAATCTAGCTTTTGCTCACATAAAATCATAAGTCTAATTTGTCATTTCAAAAGGACCATGTTAGGATTTCCTGTTCTGCTTTGTGTTCATGAAGACATAGCTTCAGTGCTTGCGTTAATCAAGTTGGACAGTGTTCGACCTTTAAACTTGTTGAAGGGGTTTTGTTTGGTGGCAGTTAATCACAAAAGGAATTGGCACAGGAGGTGTTGTAGGAAGGGAGGAACATTCTTTGTAGGCAGTGCTTTACCCCCTCTTCATAAGTCATGTTCAGATTAAAGCCATTTCAAGTTTTCTGACAAAATCAGTGAGCCTCTATGAGACTTGAATGCCGGCCATCTCTGCTACAAAAGGAAGGTCTTTCCCAAAAAGTATCACGATTTTGCTCTAGTCTTTAAATATCCCACAATTAGTCTTAGAGAAACCTCACATCCGCTTCTCTAAAACAAAGGACCCGAAATGACAATGTTGGGTTTTGTTGTCTTGAAGCAGTGTGGTAAAATGTTCCTTCAGCAGTTCACTCTGACAAGAAGACAAGTTGTTCACTCCTGCAAGTACAGCAACAATTCACATGCCTCTGTTTTTACCACATAGTCCATTTCCAGAAATGTATAACTAAGACCACTTCTGTTTTTTTTCCCATTTTTTTGTTTGACTGGTATAATCACTGCATTTGTAAATGTCAATAAACCACCTTAATACAACATTTTGGGCATCCAAAGAGGAAGCTACCACTGAGGGAGGGATTATTTAACTACAGGGCAATGTACTGGATTTACCAAGAGCAATCATCCATCCTCCTTAATCTTTAGTATCCTGCTATCTGCGCTGGCAGTTCTATAGGCGGTTTGCACGCTGCAGTCCGGAGGCTAGAGTGAAAAGGCAGTAGAGTGTTGCTGTTGGCTGTACTTCCAGACATCAGAGCTTAATATCGGTAATTGTGTTTGTATTACGTAAGCCTGTTTCAAGTGATTCTTCCCACAAGTATTGCTCTGTTCTTTTCGGGGGCAGGCTGCCATTGACGAGGCTTAGGGCCATGGCTCCTATTACGCTTCTGACCACAGAACAGTCGGAATCAGAGGGGTGGGCCACAGGGCACTGATTCTGTGGCATATTTCTCCTATGATACGTTTTAAAGCCATAAAGGGGTTTAGTTGCACCATAGCATTTTGGCCATTCTTGCGGATTCAAAGGGAGACAACGAATGCCATAAAAAACAAACGAAAGGGGCGCAGTGATTTGTGTTTGTGTTCCTTTGTGTCCCACGTTTCACGGACCATTGATTTTTCCCACTGCTAAATACTTCAGGGAAAAGAAACACTATTATATCGCACGGAGAGGAAGAGCAGACCGACAAACATCCCCCCAAAATGTTTTAATTATTTATTTTGCTTTTCTTATATCTCTTGTTCACAATGTTCTCAATGACGGCTGGACCCAAAGAGGGTCCAGGCAAAGTTAATATATACAGTACTGTGCAAAAGTCTTAGGCACCTAAGAAAATGACCAATAAAAGCTGTTTATCAGTGAAGTGCATTTGTTGGACCAGGCAGTGAGTAATGTATTTCTCAAAAACACTAATATCAGAATATACACCAATAACACTAATACAGTAAACAGTGTTTTTATGTGTCAGTGTGTTGGTTTGACCATTCCCACATCTCTTCTAGTGGACGCCCAGTGTTACTGTAGTTTCCATCAAATCGCTGGTTTGGGCTCAATCAGTCCTTCATTAGATGAAATCAGGTGCTGATGGAGCTTAACACACATCCATGCAATGACTGGAGGCATGGAGGAGAAATCTGGAGCCAAACCTGTTTCTTCTAACAGCTCACACACCATCAACTACTGTTTACACACAAAAAATCTCATTCTCTTGAGTGTGAGTGATTACTTGTCATTGTGAACACAGCACAGCATAGTACAGCACACAGGCAGCAGTGCTTGGGGGATGGTATGTTGCTAAAGGGTACCTCAGTGGTACTTGTACCAATCTGACATTTAAACCAGCAACCATTACCACTGCCCCACTACTTTCATCATCACTACTTTCCTGTTAGTTCGCTGTTCACTTCTATTTTTTGATATAGAAAGTATCCCACTACTGAGATAAATGGCTTTAACCCTCCTATTATGTTTGGGGTCAATTTGACCCCATTCAAAGTTTAACTTCTCTAAATACATGATTGATATCTTTTTTTTTCTTCATATTTGGTGACTTTTCCTAATTTAATGGAGACAATTGGGTAAAATTAACATGATGATATGTTCACAGTGTCCTGTACACATGTTGTATACATCTGTGTTCTTTCGTGTCAATTTGACCCCAGACTGTTTTAGCTGTACAAAACATATAAGAAACATTTTAACACACATTTGTCGTGGCTGTTTTGGATGATATTGAGGTCACTATAACATGCAATTTTATAATCTTCAAAATGTTTTAGGGCCCTAACCTAACATAGTGTAGTAGTGCAGGAACCACTGATAGTTCACTCAACGTGGGGGTGGAGCGAACATATAAAAGCTTGCACAGTAGCCCTGTTTTATTTAGGTAGTCAGCTACCTGGGCAGTGGTGGCCTAGTGGTTAGGACGCTGCACCTGAAGGTCACAGGTTTGAGTCCTGGCCCAGGCACTACTGAGGTACCTTTGAGCAAGGTACCGTCCCACTATACTGCTCCCCGGGCGCTGTTGATAGCTGCTGCTCCACGTGTGCACATGTGATGAGTTAAATGCAGAGGTTGCATTTCGTTGTGCTGCTTGAGTGTGTTCACAATGATAAATAGTCACTTTGACTTAAACAAAGTACCTGGCACATAAACCTGGATAACAATCTTAATGTTGTTCATTTTCTGTAGGTTCAAATTGCTGCAGTCAAACTGACCCCAAGGATAAAAGATGTTAGTAAATGTGAAGGTAAGAGGAGGGTTAAACTACTAACACAGGTGCCTTAGACTTTTGCACAGTACTGTACATCACATTTTTCGATGTAGCTCAAAAAGCTCGTTTTTATCTGTACTGTCCCAGTAACTATGGGAATCTAAACACAAAGAATCAAATGCAAAAGCTTGTTTAGAATATGGCTGTTTTATAGTTGCACCAGCACACCAGCTGCTTAAATGCAGTTCTGAATGGTAAACAGCACCAAATTCCAGATGCTATGTGCAGTGGTTCCTTATGAATGGCCCTTTTCTATAGAGTATAGACTGCTGTTTTGTCTTTCTCAGCATTTCCTAGAACTGTGTTTGGAATAGAAGGAAAGGTCAGCTTAGGTCAACACAGGCTGAGCACACCTGTGCTATATTTTGAGGTGTCACTTTGCATCAGAGGTGGCAGCTGACAGTATAGTGGTTTGTTATGGTTGCTCTTACAAAAACCAAGGAGTTCTCAGCCACAAGATGGTAGTATAGAGCTATAGACTGTAAAAGAGCTCTGCAGCTCCTGTTGCTTTTTTACTGAACTTTTACTGAGCCTTTATGGAGCTTTGAGGCAGCCAAAGCCTTCCCCCGGGAGCTACAATTGCTGTTTAGGAGCCTGTATACAAATACAGCCTAGGCTTCAGTTTCTCTGGGTTACAGAATTTCATTAAAATGTTATGTGTATGATCCACTTTCAGGTCATACAGAGAAATCATGTTATTTAAAATGTATCCTTGTAAGTCAGGCTAATATTAAGGAATGAAGCAGTGTGGGTGAAGATAATATTGCATGTTCAGCTAAATTTGCTCCATTACGTAAACATTTTAATGTAGCTACTGATCCTTCTTTTCCTAATGTTATCCTCTACACCTTTACATTTACCATGCACTCTGTAAGTAAAGAGATCTTTTTTGTTGTTGCTGCTGTTTTAGCTTTGGACTCTAGCATATTTGAGAGACTATGAGTTTGGTCTGGAGAGTGATTATATCTGTTTTGAGCGAAATACATAGAATTCTTAGCTTTTTATCACATATTCCCCATTTTGGTGGACCAACTCATTAGACACTTATTATACCCATTAGTTAATGGTAAATCAACATTCTAAACAGTAAAGCGGACATTGTAATGCTGAATAATCAGAGACCCAGCCAAATGGGAGGTATATCACAATTGTTAAGAAACAAGAATGCAATGATGAGCTTAGCGATGGCAAACGATGTGGCAGAACATGGAAGGCCACAGGAGTCAGAGGGTCTTTAGAGACTATTTGCTGTCAGAAAAGCTGTAGATCAGATAAAGAATGCCCTCTAGGTTACATAGGCAGAGATGTGTCAAAGAGTACCATAAAAGAGAAGAATACACCAGCATGACCCCAAAGGCTTCACCACTAGATGAAAAGCACTGATAGGTTTTAAGAGCACAAAGGTCATGCTACAGTGTGCTCAAATGTAAAGCCTGTAGATATCTGGGACAAACCTTTAGAATTAGATTAGATGAAGATCAGATTGATGGAATGAGGAACATGTGGAGAACTACATCTTATCTTAAGCATACCACCATCAATAGTGCTTACTCACTTGTCTTTACTGATGATGTGACTGCCAATGGCAGCAGGATGAATTCTGAATCATTTTTATTACTCAGATTCAACCCAATGTCACAAAACTCACTGGATCCAGCAGCACAATGGCCCAAAATATACTACTAAGGCAACCAAGTGGAATGTTCTTGATAGACCAAGCCATGGACCCAACCTAAATCACACCAAGCATACTTTTTACTTACTGAAAACCAACTGAAGCCAACAAAACAATAAACTCAAATTGGCCTGACAAAGCATCACCATGGAAGGCACTTGGCATCTATGAGATGGTCACGCACTTTAGGCAGTCATTAACAGCAAAGGTTTTGGAAACCAAGTTAATTTTAGATAAGACTCTATTAATTTCTATTATTACTTGGGGGTTATGCAAACTCATGTGTTGTTCACTGGCTAGAGATGTAAATAAAGAGAAGTAGACATTTGCACTTTAACATCATAGTCATTGTTTGATTTCTAATCTGTCCAGTAACTTGTACTTTAACCACTGAACTCATGTGGCTCTCTCAGCCCTGTCTGATTTGTTATATAACTTTCATATAATGGGAGTACCTTTACATAGGTAAAGAACGTCTCAACAGTAGAAGGCATACCTCTGTCTAGCCCAGAGATTATGTTACAATTATGCAATAAAATAGGTTTATTTTGCATGCCTTGGTCCAACAAATGCACTTCTTTGTTAATAAATCAAGACATGTAATTGACAGGAAATACCAAGACTATTTGCTTCACCTTATGTCCTGTCTGGCAAGCCAGTTATGTTTTGATTTCAGGTAGCCCAGTCGTTTTCTTTGGACATTGGCATAGAGGGGATTTATGAAGAGTGCTTGTATTCAGAGCAGATCTGTATCAGTCCCCTGGGCTTGGAGGGAGCAGTTCTAGCTCAGGAAGCCCATGCACTGAAAACACAAGGCACTAACCTGTAGACTTTAAGCTGAACAAAATTGAGCCACTCTTTCTCACAGATTCGTACACAACCGTGTCTTGGGGAGTATTGAAAGAAAGTACAGCTGACTGGAGTACACTGGAGCAGATCATGTTCCAAAGCTCTAGGGCCACACACCTGTGTCTGAGTCCATAACTTGGTGGTCAAAAGATGCAGTATTTGGCATCCACTAATTACATCTTGTTACTTGGGATGTAAGATTATAGTGCCATATCAGCCTCACTGACTAAATCATCTCCAGTACACAGACAGACTCAGTATAAAACCACACAGTATGACCTACTGAGGTCAAAGATTTGTTAAGAACTGAAACATTTTTTAAAACCTTCATGACTCCATCTAAACATCTCCATCTAAATGGTTCTTTGCTTGAACCTGAAAAAACTATACAACTTTTATTTTATGTGGAGTTTTTTTCTAACAAAAGTTTTTTTGAAGATTTTTTTCACTGACCAACTTTAGTGTTTTTTGTAAATATGAACTAATTTATAAATTGACGCCTCTAACACTCTCAAAATGGCCAATGGCATATTTACCACTATGTCACATCTACTTTCCTTTTAACAAAACTTTTATATCTTTTTTATTTGAGCAGTACTAATTGTTGCAAGTGAAATTTCCAGCTGTTCAACAGTCTGTGGTGGCCACTGTCTGAGTCTCCTCTTCATGTTGTTCTATACATTTTCAATAAGAGACAGACCTGGACTACATGCAGACCAGTCAAACACATACTATCTATATCGACGAAGCCACTCTGTTGTAGCACATGCAGAGGCTTAGTATTGTCTTGCTTGAATAACAGTGGAGTTTCCAGGAAATAACATTGCCTTGATGACAGCATATGTTTCCCTAAAATCTCAATATACACTTTTGCTTCAATGGTACATTCACACATACCTTAAGCACTGATACCCCCATACCATGACAGATGCTGGCTTTTGCACCTGTCACTGATAATCTGATCATCTGGATAGTCTTTGGCATGACAACTCAATGTGCATTTTTTTCTGAAAACAAGCTGAAACATGGACCCATCTGACCATAGCACATCTTTTGGTCCATCTGAGATGAGTTTAGACCCAGAGAACTATGCAGCATTTCTGCATGTATGGCTTTCTCTTAAAATAAAGTGAGTTGTTTGTTTTTCATGCAGTGTTTTCCGAGAACTTGAGGATCTCACACATTCAACAGTGGCTTCTAGCCTTTTCTACACAGATTGAGATTTTTCCATACTCCTTGAATATTTTCACAATATTATGTATTGTAAATTGTGAAAGACATATTCTTTGGAGTTTTGCGATGTAAAAAGTTATTTGATTTGATTGACAATTCTCTTACAAAGTTTGGCACCAACATATGAGCCTTTGATGGATGCTACTTTGATACTATATATAAGCTCTTTTTATAATCATGATACCCTCAACTGTTACCAGTTGCTTATTGTGGAAGTTGTGTAATGTATATTCTATAAATGTTTCACTCTTATGTTGCCCATGCCATGCCAACTTTCTTCCAGGGTTACAGGCAATCAAAATTAAACTTTATTCTTATTTACAAAAAGTTATTCAGTCAGAACATTAGACATTTTTTTTGCACTTTGTCAGTTAAATTTAGAAAACTCAGGAACATTTTTGTTTTTATTGCATTTTACAAAATGTGACAAAACTTTCCCTGAAAATGCTGTTTATACATGTACAAAAATGTTTTCTTTTTAAAGGGAACCTACAGTGCTTCCTTCTTGAAACGGTTTCCCAGTCCTACTTCTGTGGCCCGTACGCACATTTTTGCACATACAACTTGTTAACTAATTATAAGTTCATCATGCGTTGGGACGTTAAATTAGAAAAAAACACAAAAATGTGTAGAAAATAAGGTGCCAAGGACTGACATTGGCAACCACTGTTCTATTGCATCTTTTTCATTATTCCAAAAAAGCCTTTTGACTTACATTAAAAAAAAAAATTAATTAAAGAAGAATGAATGACATTTGTTTGAGTGGAACTTCATAGTTTGTGGTGGAGGTATTTTGCCAAAGAGCATTATGTGTGTAAATCATTGTATTTAAGAATAAAGAAGTCGTTAATTCATGCTGATTAAGTACAGAATGTTCAGTCTTTAAGTAAGGAGAAGACTCAGGAGTACAGACAGTAGAAACTGAGTGTTAGTCTGGGCTGTGTTTGTTCAATATTTGGGAATGCACTCTGACAGAAAAGTTCGGAGGTTCGGATTGTGTTTTTTCAGTTAATAAAAAGCCTCTCCCAGTGGATGAGCTCAACGTTGCAGTCTGCTCTATTTGGATAAATAATGCATACATTTCCTGACTGAATACATACAGGCTAAAGCTGGACAAAGCAACCTTGTGTGATCACATTTAAAAGAGGAAGAGTTGGAAAACATGCTGAGGGCAGAGAAACAGTTGATGGCTGTTTGGGAACAGGCACTTTGCCATGCATAAAGTCGGCTGAGAGCAGTGACAGCAGTGGGTCTCCAGACTTTGACTGGTCTGGGTTGGTCATGCAGCATGGTAAGGTGATATCCAAGGTGGCGTATGAAGCTCAGCTGCAGGCTCAGTTCTCCTATGCCAGCACAGGATGCAGTAGAGTTGGAGGGGTCATTCATCACTGTGCTTAGGCCTGGACACAATCCACTGAGGCTAGGCATTGCCTAGTCTTCCATTCCTTCTGTGTGCAGAAACTCAACAGGTTGTTCTTAAAGGACAGGCATGGTCAGCTTGCATACTGAAAGACAGGAAAAAGCTTTACAAGCTTTGTGAGTTAACACACAATTATTCTGCCTCTTACACATATGGTATGAAGTGTCAGCTTGTTATAAAGAACACTGTTTCATTCTATTTAAAAACAAACATTAAAATACCAAAAGCTTTACAAGATTTATGAGTTATAGAAGTATTGAGCATGTCTGCCAGAGTTAGCTAGAAGTAGCAAGGGAAATTGCTAAATAGAGCAGGTCAGCTCTTGTTGCCAGGCTTTTATAATCCTGATGATTGAAATTCATCTGCAAGGTTCCTGAATGGTGAAACCATCTATGCCTCATTGTCAGCATTGGGATGTAATGTAATACAAATGTTGGGAATATATATTCAGAGTTTAAAAACGAGGCATTCTGTTCATGTTACACTTTTGAGAAGTCAGTGATCAAAATACAGTTATTTGTAAATTTTTAGGAGAAAAAGATGGAAAAGAAAAGATAGAAAATCTTCTTTAAAAGTCTACATCTATGCTAAATATTTCTAAAGAAGAACTTAGCATGCAGCTTTTTTCACAGTGACTGAATTTCCTGCTAAAGCCTGAGTAGACTGATAAATCTCAGTGTTACTAAGCTGATAATGTCATCAGTAGTGGACATGTTTGCAAAACCTTAGTGTTGCGTTGGACTTGTGAATGCATTTCATAGTCTGATGTTACAAGGATGTCATTAACAGGAAATTTCATAGCTGCTAACTTTAAAGTTAAATTTGAAAATTAAAAATGAAATGAAAGTGACTATTTGTCATTGTGAACACACTCAAGCATCACAACAAAATGTGACCTCTACATTTAACCCATCAGACGTGCACCCATGGAGCAGCAGGCAGCTATCAACAGCACCTGGGGAGCAGTGTAGCGAGATGGTACCTTGCTCAAGTGTCTTGAACCTTTAGGTCCCAAGGGCAATGTCCTAACCACTAGGCCACCTCTGGCTGGGGAGTTATCCTAACATTGGGTTCCTCGATTATTGCAAAAATCATAATCATGATTATTTTGGTCAATACTGAGATCCTGATTATTCTACACAGTTACTCATTGACTTTGGGTATATCACATTTATTGATACAGTGTAATCACAAGCATTGTGTGTAGTGGCCCAATCAGCTTAAAAAACCCCAAAATTTAAAAAACCCAGTGGAATCCAAGAGTAACACAAGACAAAGTGCAAGCGTTGTTGTGAAACTAATGGAGCACAATAATTATTTTATCTCAAGTATCTTGATTTCATAATAGTCAGAATCCAAAATCTTAAATGGAATGCAAAATCTGATTAATTGCACAGCCCTATCCGACTATTCAAATTTTGTCATGTTTTTCAACTAGGATATATAAAAACAAACAAACAAACAAACAAACACTACTCCCTTGTCATGTTGGAAGACATGACAGTTGAACTCGTAAATTATCCTAACATTCTAATTTTGTAGGGTTTTTAACTGTGATATGGAGTTTTAGCCTCATATAAGAATCTGAAATGGAGTTTTATGAATTCAGAAAAGAGCACACCTTAGATACTGATGTGAAAGAATTAGAAAAGGGAAAAAAGACATTACAACTCTTAAAAAACAAAAGTGTTTTACCAGTGGAATTAAATTAGTTTCAACTGAATTCTTCAAAACATTAGACCAATAAAGTAGTTTTACATGAGATATCCTAAATGTTTTCCAAGGCAAGACAAACCCCCCCACAGAGGTTCTTTTGTCATTAAAAACACTGACTTTACCATATGGCCAGGAGCGTGTGTGTGCTTTTTCACAACAAATTGCATGTACTACAAATTTAGAGAAAATAGTTTCCATTCTGCCTTCCTCAGGACACCCCCAGCTACGTGCCTGGCCTGACAGCTCAGTTCTGTCTGAAAAGCGTGATACCAGATGGGCTCTGAGCGTTTATCTCTCAGAATGATTTTAGTGGTATTTCAGAGCTCACAGGAGTCCTAGTTCTCCCCAACCTGAAGAATGACCAAGGGAAATGGCAGATAACATAGAATGCAATGTGAGAGATTTTAAGAGTAATGAGTTAATTGACATTATAGGCATCAGTTAACTGCTATTTATGAGAGAACTAGTAAAGGGCAGATATATAAAAGATACTTCAATGAGTTCCACATGGCTTTAGAGAGACACTGTGTTCCTGCAGTGATATGGCTAAGTCTCATATAAAACCTGTATCCAGAATCACTTTATCACTTGGTCCAGCTGGATGACCTCTGACATATTAAATTCAGTAAGCAGACTTGTGTTCTACTATCCAGAGTGAACTGATAAAAATGGCAAAATCCCAATCACTAGACTACTAAACAAAGAGGCCACAGCATTTACGGCTGCTCAGTCAAAACAACAGCACCTTCCAGCTTCTCTCCTCTTGCCTTTTTGAAAGGTTCCAAGCAATGAGTCATATTCTGGCCTACTGTTGCTGACTGGTGGGAGAGAGTGACATCATCGTCATTGTATAAACTAAGTCAAACAGACAAGGGCACAAAATTTTATTGCGTGATGCATAGTATTGACTTTTGGATGCTTGAACAAGTCCAGCCTTTTCTCCAGTTCTACACTGCAAAACTTATCAGACTGCTAGTAATTGGACAAACAACTGGACAATGAACAAACTTCTTATTAAAAGTTCGAGAGTGCCCTAAAGATTATCAGACCAGTGATAAAATGAAGTAAAAATTGAAAGTGACTCTTTGTCATTGTGAACACACTCAAGCACCACAACGAAATGTGACCTCTGCATTTAACCCATCACACGTGCACATATGGAACAGCGGGCAGTTATCAACAGCACCCAGGGAGCAGTGTAGCGGGATAGTATCTTGCTCAAGGGTACCTTAGTAGTGCCTGGGCCAGGACTTAAACTTGCAACCTTTAATTCACAAGGGCAATGTCCTAACCACTAGGCCACCACTGCCCAAATTGGGTAAGAGTATAGTACAGACTGCATACTGTGAAACGGCAGAGCTGTAAGCCAGGAGAGACACTTCACTACATGCCATGGAATCACAGGTAGATTAAATCTACAGCTTGGGCCACAGGTAAATCAGCCCCATCTTAACAAATTACTGTTTTTCCTCTTTTGATACTGTTTTTCTTGGTTATAAAATAATTAGGTTCTTGTCATTTGTTAATGAAAACTTAAACAAGGTGAATGCCAAAGATTAAATGCTTTTTGATACCTTATGCATGTGGAAGGCTCTATTAGACACTGGGTTAGCTTTAGGATGATGTTTAGGATAGAAGTTAAGGTTATGGTTAACCTAAGATTTACTCAAACCCTACATAATTCAATTTTGGTTAAATAATTGGCTAAGATTAGTTCAAGACCCATTGAGTATCAATTAAGCATATCCAGTGGACTCTCTAAAGTGTTAAAAGACCATATGACCTCAATAGATGGCCTCCTTTTTGCCGTATCAACCAAACTTTATATCCAGACTTTAAAATGTCCTTATATGGAAATGTCCATATAATAAAAATGTCCTTTAAGGACAACTTTACTGTCTGCTCTGAGCTGACAATGTTTGACAATGCTGACATCTTTAAGCAAGAATAGAAGCTAATTTAAGTAGCACTGTTTGTGCTTTTTCCAAGTCTAAATAAAACATTTGTAGATGCATAAACATTATGAAATAAACAGAAATCTGAGTCAGCTATAACCACATCTTCTGATTTGACTGATCATCCTCAGAGCCATGAGTTTGATTAGCATCATGCACTATGAGGCCAAGATCATGATCTATGATTAAGCTTGATTATCATGAGCCATTTGCACTCAGACGCCACTCAACTGCTGAATTGTCTTTTTTGTAATCAAACTTAATTTTGAAATTATTGGAAATGGCTGGGATTACATCATGACTTGTCATCATATTTACAAAAACAACAGAATGAATTTCAGGCGGCAAAATTAGAAGTGTTTACTGAGGTGGAGACAGTCAGACACTTAGGGAAAGTGATACAGCAAATTGACTCAATCCAAGTTTGCATCAATTCCACATGAGAAAAATATATTACATCAACACAATTATTACCAAAAGTAGGTCAAATGTTTAAAAAAATCACTTGATATATTTATTTCATGTGGATCTAATCATATACAAATACAAATCCCTTGTATGCCTCATACAGTGCCAGTCACTGTGTTATGAGCCTTGACCCTGTCAGAATCTTAAACTCCTGGGCTGATTCACTGATGGTAAAAGTCTGGTTACCAATCCAGACAGCTGGGCACCTGAACAAGTTCTTTTTCACAGACAGACAAACAGACAGAGAAACAGAGAGACAGACAGGCAAAGATGGAGACTGACACACACACACACACACACACACACACACACACACACACACACACACACACACACACACACACACACAC
>JBBPDA010051052.1:0-13811 GCA_037974385.1 Arnoldichthys spilopterus
ACACACACACACACACACACACACACACACACACACACACACACACACACACACACACACACACACACATTATAACATCAACAATAGTGACACTGACAATTACATTGACATGTACTGTGCGATAATTATGAGGAACTTATGTTTAAAAGCTGGTTATCTGGGCAGTAAGTATTTTTTTAACACTAATAACTTATGTTTTTGCTGCAGAAAGACACTCACTACTCAGAAAAATGACTTTAAACTATCTGCACAGTTATACACACTTTTATACAGACAGAATTATAAATATTAATATTTTTATTTATTTCACACAGTAATCCTGTACATTTGCATTAGTAGTATCAGCAGTAATAAACAGAATATCAGTACAACTGCTTTAAATATCAGTGTATGTAATGAAAAGAGAGACAGACCCGTCAGGTAAGTCATTGTCGAACAGCCGGCTGCAGTCCACCAGCGGCCCTCCGGATCCTATTCTGTCTCTGGACTGAAGGCTCACTACACATACACATACCCGCACACGCACACAGAATATTCAGTACCTAAGTACTTTTGTACTCATTCAATACAGTTCAGTACCTAAGTAGTTGATCTTGTCAGAATATAGTCTGCTGATTGGCTGTTAGGCATGTTATTAGCACCACCAGTCTGATGAACTTCGCATCTTCAGCTTTGCCATTTTGTTTCCGAAATAATCGGAATAATCTGAATTACATTGCAATTAGATTACGTACAAAAAAGGTACAAAGACAAACAGCAGTGTTGCTTCTTGATTTCTGGGTACAAAGCTGTCTGTAAATGTCGATTTGTGAGAACCCAGCTCTCAGGTAGAATTCCACATATAATTCTAGGCATATATGGTTAATTGTATGTACTCTGGTGTGTGTGTGTGTGTGTGTGTGTGTGTGTGTGTGTGTGTGTGTGCGAGATACACACCCACTATCTGTCCCCGGATGGTGTCGTTGTCATTGGGCCCCAATCTGTTCAGGTCCAGTTTCTGGTCTGCCAATCAAAAACAACCAAGTTAACCAATTATTTAAGGTTTTTGTTCTCCTCACTCAGCAAACACCAACTACTACAACAATAAATTACCAATGACCACTTTTATCTCCCACCACTGGCTCTTTAATAGGCACAAACTGCTTTTTCATACCAGCAAATATCCTGTATGCTAACGTTTTTAGGAGTTGACCTCAGAAAATGACCAGGGTGTGAGTGTCTGACCTTAAAAAAATCCAGTTTGATTCGGATTGTCTTGTAAAGGATTAATTGACTCCAACTGTAACAGTGAGACCTCTGACCTGTCCCTCCTGTGCTAATTACCGGTTTGTGATTATAAGATTGATGGGGAAAATAAATAAAAATGTGGGGTCAAACATTAACATCGCAATTTAAGTGCAATTTTAACTTTTTTCTATATGATCCAGTTTTCAATGGGGGACCTTCACTTTTTTTGATGAAAAAAATGTCCTGGGTGAAAATATGTTTGCATTTCTAAAATTTTATAAACTATATCAAAAATATATAAATGAAAAATAAAAAAATAAAAAATAAAAAAAATCACAATTCGATATTTTGCCCCCAAATCGTTCAGCCCTAAAATAAGCAAATGCATAAATAAACAAATAAAAATACAGCCACAGCCGTGGCAACACACAGGGTCCAAGCAACATTTGGCTCAAGGGCTAATGTGTCAGGACAGGGCCTTTTCTGCAGACAGAAGGCAAGTCAATGTTTATCAAAAGGCCTCTAAATGTTCTGATTATTGATCAGGCTTCTCAGCTTTGGGCCGTGGTGCACCAAGCTGCAGATTTAGAAAAAAATAAGTCAAAATTCCAGACACGCAGACCCATTTCTTACGTAACTTGTAATTGCAAAGTTCATCAGCTAAAAAAACTGATGAGCCAGACACTGTGGTTTTCCCTTCTGGCAGCTAACACACACACACACACGCAAGCACACACACGCACACAGAAAAACACAAACAGACAGATACATTTCCTAGAAAACTGAACGGCTCTTTATCACTGTGTGTACGTCTGAGTCACAGTGCCGCCGTTGGACAGCTATGCAAGGATCTGTGGTCAGACACACTTCCTGAGTCTCCGACAGACAGACAGACACACACACACACACACTCAAACACAGATAGATATACAGTATACACACACACCGGCCATAACATTAACACCACCTGCCTAATCCTGAGTAGGTCCCACACGCTGCTGTAACAGCTCTGACTGTGGTGCACTGTGTGTTCTGACCCCTTTCTCTCAGAATCAGCATCACTTCTTAAACCACATTAGCTCTTTTGTGGGGTCAGACAAGACAGACTAGCCTTCACTCTCCACATACATCAGTGAACCTTGGGTGCCCATGACCGTGTCACTGATTCACCAGTTATCCTTCTTGGATCACTTTTGGTAGGTACTAACTACTGTAGAGCTGGAACACTCCACAAGACCTGCCCTTTTGGAGATGCTGTGACGTGTGACAGAATCATTACTATACTTGCACTTTTTCAAGTGCTGTTGTATGCAAACGTTTGGTGGAAACATTTTGATGTTTTTTTGGATGAAGTGTAAATGATACTGAGATACTACAAAATTAAAAACACAATAACTGCTCACTGATGAGCCAGACATGAATCACAGATGAACACAATTTGTTAAATTCCCAATGTGATTTAAAAATCTGTGCCAAACGTATGATAAATGTCATATTTTTTGTTTTATTTTTTTCAATGTTTCAAACTCAAACAAACAGAAATTGTGCACTTGGGCTCCTGTGGGGTCAAAGCATTGGCCCCATCATCAGGAGACCGTGAGTTCAACTGCAGGTGGTGCCAATGGCACCAGTGGCCAGGAGATCAAAAAAGACACTCATTTTTGGTGGGTAGTGCGGCCCTCCCTCGCCTCCAAGCAAGCCTGACAGTTTGCGTTCACTTCCAAGCTTGTCAAATGACTTTGCTAGCAGCAGCTTTGAAAGATGTGATTGGAGCATGTGCTTCCCCCCCCCAAAAAAGAAGCCACAAACTAAAATTTGCAGAGGACATATAAGTATTTTCACCTAAAAACTCAAGAACACCCAAACTTTTGCACTGTCTCTTAAAGTCAATGTCCATGGTTGGCCTGGCTGGATGTTCCTGAACTAGAATGTTTTCTTGGTATATTTTAAATGCCATTTTCTCAGGGTGGGCTAAGCCTTTCATGCCCCCCTAATGACCCGGGGCCTGCGGAGTGGCTTTAGTCCGTCATGTCAGTACTGAAAGATACAGAATGTGGCCTACATTGGCAGCCGATATTTTCAAATTGTGTAAGCGTGAAAAAAATAGGTTCATAGGAACACACACACACACACACACACACACACACTGCACAGCCCTGCAGAGACAGCTGTGCCCTTTACCACACTGAGACAGACCCCATTCTCTCTGTCTGCCAGTCTGTCTGCCTGTCTGCATCTCAGAGTCTGTCTGTCTCCTCCTCTGCCTGTAACGGTCTTGCATGTGTGTGTTAGGGCATGAGTATCAGTTCTGCTTGTGATTTTCTCCTTCTCTTCCCTCTTTGTCTCGATTGTGTTCAGGCGTCCCTCCAAGCAGGCGTTCCTGTGGCCCTGTGACTTCATTTGACTGCTGATCAGCTGATGACTGGACCCGAAAAGGCTCACGGGAAGATGTGTGCTCGAGACAGGCACCATGGTCCCTGCAGTCTGGTCTGCTGCTGGAGGAAGACATCAGGTGTTCCTGCTCCTGCTATGCCAGGGAGCCTCATGTTCACGTCTAGTTCACCCCCCGATGAGACGGAAGGCCGTGTGTCCAAATGTGTGGACTTGTGTTGCACGACTTGGACTCACAAACCTGTTGGCTTTAGACTCAATAAAAATCAAAACGTTGCCTCGAATACTGCAGACATGAAAATGTGCCTCAAAAAGAAGAGACATTTTCATGTAAAGAGATCAGCTTACTGGACAAAGTTGCAGGGAAAGTAAATTTGATAAGATCCCTAACAGCACCGTTATCAGTTACTATGGGTATGTTATGTTTTATTTCTGCTCCAATCACAGTGAATGCTCAACTACATGCTGAGGGAGGCCAGATCAGAACACATTCCATTCATAATTGTGGCTACACTTGGTTTTATAATGTGAACACAGACGACATCTGGGTACAGGACACTGGCAGCTGTATATAAGGCTTCAGTTTGGTTAACTTTGGTTGGTAGAACTGGCAGTAATTGCTCTCTAAAAATGCTCTAGGCTACCAACCAACACGGTCTGGCAAAAAATCTAGTTAACTTAATCGTTTACTTATCCAAGACGTAGTCAGTCAGTCAAGATTGATTTGCTTTTTTTAGTTTAGACTGCACGGTGTGGATAAAATACCAGTATTGCGATTATACCTTCATATGTTGCGTTTGTGGTGTTTTTCAGTATATTAAAGGGCCCATATCATGTTTCTCTAAAGTGTTAAAGCTCCATAATGTATGTTCACTCCCCCATCCACAAAGTCCATTTAACAAAAACAATATGTTTTCAAATCAACGTTTTTGCGAGGTCACAAAATCAACACCTTTATACATATCTGCTGATTTAGGCTACAGCTGTTTAACCCCGCCCCTTCTTCTGGGAGTTCTAAGAAGTTCTGTTATTGGTTAAATGCTCTGCGATATCAGTATTGCAGAGAAAAGTATCGCGATAATGATGTACAGGTGATATATTGTGCAGCCCTAGTTTAGACCTACAGCTTCATGGCTAATGTGGCTAACAAACACTGGAAGTCAATAGTCACCCAAATACTTTCTGAAAAAACGCATCACTAACCTGCTTTAAATTGCTTATTAAAGCAGCTCCTTGATTGGTTTAGGACACAACATCAAAGTCATTTAAACTGTAGGCACTGGGGACATGTCCCCATCACTTTTTGTCTTGGCCCATTTTTGTCCCCCCACCACTTTTAGAAAGATCAGTTAATTTACAAAGCTCAGCATCCAGCTGGCAGAGACGTAAGCGGCTGCCTTAAAGAGCATGGCAAAGGCCAATCGATGCCCATTAGTCAGCATGAGGGTGAGGAGGATTGATCAGGGAGAGATTGGCTTAGTGCATGTTGCTGATCAGGACACCCATGCTTAGGGCACCACCTTAATGAAGAGCTGGATCCAGTTTGAGCAGGTTGAGGCTGGGTGGGTTCGTTTGCCTCATCAGCCTCACAGTTCTAAACTAAAGAAACAAAATGAGATTATTTTTGCCAGATATTCCTTTAAAACTGTCTTGTTACATTTACATTTATTCATTTGGCTGATGCTTTTATCTAAAGCGACTTCTGTCTTGTTGGTGAAACAGGTCCCTGGTGCCCGCTAGCTTAGCAGGCTGCTGTTAAGGCTGGTATGAAAGCCTCAGGATTTTGACTGATGCTGATCAATCCAGGGACCTCCAGTGCTGTGGGTGCTTGTATGTGCATGTAGCAGAGCTCAGCCCTCTCCTTGAAATGCCTCCTTCTCCCTGCAGAAAGCACTTAGTCTACTTGGTCAATCCCTATAGATTCATCATCATTATCATCATCTCTCTCTCTCTCTCTCTCTCTCTCTCTCTCTCTCTCTCTCTCAGACAGTCAGGCTGGCACCGCTGCCTTTGCCTAGACACTCTCGGGACAGGTGTGTGAGAGTGCGCCCCAGACACACGTTCTCTAGAGGCTCTAGTAGAGATCTATTAAATATGAATACGCACACACATATATGCATACGCACACGCACAAGAATGCACAGACACACGCGCAGACACACGTGCAGACACACATACGAAAGCTACAAGAACAGGGATCTGTCAACAGGTGTCAGCACGGTGTAAGGTATATTAATTGCTATGGTAACAATGCTGATATGGCAGAGGGCAAATAAGATACGTAAATGAGTCACTGAGGGACAGATATACATACTGGCACACGCACTGAAATATGCAGCCATGACCACAACATGCAGTAAAATGCACCTGGAAGTACAGATACTGTCAAACACAGGTGAACGTTGTTCGTTGAGCGTTGTTTATTGAACGCTGCTCTTCTGCGGAGTTTACTGGTTCTTCTTGTCCAACACATTTCATTGTACTGTTAACCCATGTAACATACATATGATCAATAAACTGAACTGAACATTTACATTTACATTTATTCATTTGGCTGACGCTTTTATCCAAAGCGACTTCCAAGACGTGGAGCAGAGTAGTGGGACGGTACCTTGCTCAAGGGTACCTCAGTAGTGCCTGAGCCGGGACTTGAACCTACAACCTTCAGGTCCCCAGCGCAATGTCCTAACCACTAGGCCACCAGGGCTGAACTTGAACTTCAGCCTGATGTTTAGTGTTGCATGCTAATATTAGCTGCTACTTTCTGCCTCCGAGAGCAGTAATCAGCTTTACATCATCGTATGAATAGAGGTTTCCTCACACAGTATTCACTCCCTATTCCATATAGTCTTCTTACTGAAACTAAGCCAGTACAATCTCACACACCTCCTCAGCTTACAGTGAGGAGTAAAGCTCCACTCGTTCACATGTCACACACATGTAACTGTCAAGATGTTATTTCACCGGAGACTGGTTACAAATGAGGCAAAATACAGGGAATCCAATCACAACAGAGATCATTTACATATATCAGTGTTAAAGGCGGAGTCAGAAAATCAAAGCTTAATTCTAAAGATTAAAGAGTGGTTAGAAAATGCTTATGTAAGAAGGAATGACACACAAATGTCATAAATATACCATGTAGGAATATTGCATTGTTGTATTGTTGCCACCAGGCATTTACTGAACCTTAAGACTCTGGTAACCTGCTGCCTGTGGAATTTAACCATAGAAACACCCCTGAAGCAACTTTTTTTTTTTACATTTTTTTTTCAGTTGACATCCATGCTTCCCCTAAAAAAGACAGTCAGGTGAATTTAGACTGGTGTGTTAAAAAGATAAGCAGGTCATAATGTCATAATTGTAGGCTTGACCCATCCAAATGTATTGGGAACAGTGAGTAATGTTAGCTCTGCATTTTTGCCAGCTTACTACCAGTATGTGTCAGGAGTCGATTTACATAGGTCCCGGTTTGATGTCTCAACAGATTTCCAAATTAACTGAGCGTAGTTTACTGTGACTGGTTTTTCTCCAGTGATGAACACAGTACGGGCCATCAAATTTTGAAAAAGAGCCTTCGTCTGCGGATTTTAAAGCGAAGCTTCAAAGTAACGAGTTGTCAGAATCTCCATAAAAATGTAGAGGCGATAAAAGAATAATATTACTCTTTTTCAAATACAGTGGAGTAAAGTTTCCAAAAAAAAACCTGACAGTACAGATTCAAAAAATGTAATAAAGTACAGTACTGAACAAAACATACTTTGTTATTGTCCACCCCTGCAAAAAGAACCCCCCCATAGTATTACACTCGTGAGATACATGCATTAAAAGATCAATGAGCTTGAGTCAAAAGAGAGAATGAAAGTTCAGAGATCAAGTTCTTTCCTTTCCCTTCAAACAATTCCTTCCATTCTATTCCTACTAATTCCACAGAAAATAGACTGAGAGCACATACTGCAGCCAGATCATGGCACATTATGCCCTGGGCCTGCTCATACATCCGATGCGGAGACCTGATATTCTGTTGGTAATTATTCTCTCAGCACATGTTTGAGGCTCGTCTAGCCGCTGTGTCAGCTGATGTTTTTACAGGAAGTCAACAATGTGCCTTCGAGACTCTTCTCTGGACCAGGCTGTAAAAACCTTTAGTAAATCAAATGCAATATGTAAACAACATTTAACACATCTCCAACACCCTAGCAACCACATATTAACACCAGCAATACTTAGCAACCACTTCGAATATCATAAAAACCAATTTACAAGCCTGGAATACCAAAGCATATGTCTGGCAACCACCTGGAACACCATCTCAGCCTCTTAGCAGTGCCCTAGCAAACACCTGGCACTTCATTCAGCAATCCTAATCAGAGGCTGAGCAACAGGGGTGGGGATATTCACAAATACGTTTACAATATTTCTGGCTGTTAATCAAAGCAATGTTCTCAGAACACAAAAAAAACATTATTTTACAGGCAGAGAGAGAGTCTAACTGTACATATAAAACCATACACTTAGACATATGACAGGTGAAAAATTGCACAGGCAAAAAGATTGAACTTGCACACTTACAGCCAGTGTCTTTGAGGCGGTTGATTACATTGGAAAGCAGACGGACGCAGCCCAGGAAGCCCGCCCCCTGCTTCTTATGGATCTTCTTGTGGTTCCACACACTGATGGTGATCGAGTCCAACTTTCCAATATACCTACAGAGTACAGAGCACAGAGAGAGAGAGAGAGAGCGAGAGAGAGAGCGAGAGGGAGAGCGAGAGAGAGAGCGAGAGAGAGAGCGAGAGAGAGATAGAGAGAGCGAGAGAGAGATAGAGCGAGATAGAGCAAGATAGATAGAGAAAGAGAGATAGAGAGAGATAGATAGAGAGAGAGAGAGATAGATAGATAGAGAGAGAGATAGATAGAGAGAGAGATAGATAGATAGAGAGAGAGAGAGAGAGAGAGAAAGAGAGGGATATAGAGAGAGAGAGGGATAGAGAGAGAGAGAGGGATAGAGAGAGAGAGACAGATAGAGATAGAGAGAGAGAGAGAGAGATAGATAAAGAGATAGAAAGAGATTTTATGCACATATCTACTGTCGATACTGATGCTAATTCATAAACATGAATATGTCGATATTTAGACTAGATAAGCCAATAACTTGTAAACACACACACATTTCTGAGGAAGTCCTTAATTGCTCCCCCCAGACTATACTGCAGATCTTCAGACACAGACAACTAGGATGACTCAGAACACACACACACACACACACACACACACACACACACACACACACACACACACACACACACACACACACACACACACACGACGCCACAGTGCAAATCGTTTGGTCTCAGGGGTCCGCCAGCCACCTGCTCTGGGTGTGTGTGTGTGTGTAATAGTGGTCCCTCTCTGGAGTCAGCAGAGTGACTGCACACCACTCTCAGTATTTTGTAGGGGTGGAAGACTACAGAAAGGCTGTGTGTGTTTAGTAAGGCCTCATGCCTTCAGTTTATTGTATTAAATACACCCCCCACACACACACACACACACACACCCACACACTCCTCATTCCTCCCTTAGAGTGTTATCAGCTAGAGAGACACCTGATTAGAACTGGAATATGATAGTTACTGTTGTGTGTAACACACACCCACAGCCAACATGTTCTTTTTCTGCTCTTCAGCCTGATTGGTGATTGGTAACTCCATGTTTGACAACACATCAGCACAGTGAAGGGGGGAGAGAGAGAGAGAGAGAGAGAGAGAGAGAGAGAGAGAGACAGAGAGAGAGAGATCATTAAAGTTATGTTCTGAAACTCTCAGTGGTGTGAACCCTCATGCCGACAGGGCCTTTGGGTCCCGGCAGGAATTCCAAAACCCAGGAACATTCAGAAAGGCACATAAACACACGCTGTGAACAGAAACAGCCACAGCTGCTGTAATGTTCACTGTTCAATAACACACTGCAGCAGCAGCGTCTGCTGAACATGTTCTCGCTAAAGGATGCTTCTCAATCACAAACACTGAGACCGGCCAGAGCATCGTCTGCGTCAATTAAAACAACCTGAAACAATCTGCAGATTCAACAGGACAACTAACCACAAACTGATAGCAGGTTCGACCGCAAGTGTTTGGAATGTATTCTTTCAGCAAAGACCTGTGCAGTGCCTGAAGGTTTGCTTCTTTAGTTTTGTGCAATCCTGCATCCCACCATACCAGCCTGCCTCACACACTCAGGTCTAGAGCTGTGAATGTTATGAGAGTAACACAAGGTGACTTTTCTGTGACAAAAATCTAAATGCTATAAACATTTAAGCTTTTTTAACAGAGTATACAACATTATTTCACAACTGGTAGTAGGTCATGTGTTACTATTGCCAGATGGTGGTGGTAATGCACCTAAAAGCTGTTTGCCAACCACCATTAAACAAAAGAAGCAGCAGCTAGCCAGACAGTGGTAAAAGCATGTATTTTGTTAAAAAATAAACTATTTTCCTTTTTCTGCATTGATGAAATCCTTCACTTAAGCATCACGATACATCTGAAAAATTACACATTAGGGTTTGGTAAAATTAAATATTCTCGCCTACTGTTTTTATGTATAACAGACAAAAGCAAGCTGAAAACCTTAATATTAAAGGAACACTTGTGCTGCATTTGTAGTGTACAGTTATATAGTGAAAAACTACTATCACTGATAAAACATTGTGGCATATTTCTCTGAAAAAAAACCCTGTTTTTGGTTGTGTCTGTGGCAGCTCCCACCTCTAGCAGATACACAATAAAACCAAAAATATTCAGACAACTGCACCAATGAGTGAGTGCACACACTTTAAGCTGCAACTATTGCTGTTGTGCACCCAGCTATGATCTTCACAGAAGTGAAGTGAAAGTTTGTCATTGTGAACACACACGAGTACCACAACAAAATGTGACCTCTGCATTTAACCCATCACACGTGCAGGCAGCCATCAACAGCACCTGGTGAGGAGTTTAGTGGTACCTTGCTCAAGGGTACCTCAGTGGTAACCTGCAACCTTCTGTTCACTAGGGCAAGGTCCTAACCACAAGGCCACCACAGTAATCAAGAGAACTGGAAGCCCTAGAGCAGTGGCACATGAGTTTGCTGAATGCCCAACTTGAGCTTGAGGGGTATAAAGCCCCCAACATTGGGCTGTAGACTCCTCTGGAGTGATGGAGCTCCTTTAGGACAAGTTGGAGTGGCGTTTATGATCCAGAACTAATCATCCAACATCAGCACCTCACCTCAAATCCCCTTAGCAATTCTCTAACATCTAAACCCTTCCCAGCAGAGAAAAGCAGAGGCCGATACTGCTGCAAAAGAGGGCAAACACCCCCTGTTAACACACTTGATTTTAAGAAGAAGAGAAGGGTCTACAAAATTTGACAAAGTGTATGTGAGTGACTTACAGGTCATAGTGCTGGTTCCACTTGGGGTCCAGTGTGTTCCTGACCGTGTCTGTTGAGTGGCACTGGCCTGAACCGTCCACAACCACTTTGGCGAAGGGGTCCGGCAGTCCTGACAGAAAAAAAAGGGGTAAAAGAAGGGTCATCACTATAGACCCCAAGACACAAAACAACGACATCTAAAACAGCTTTTGCGTAGGCCATATACAGATAACAGGAAAACAGGAAAGTGTACCACTAACTACCATTAATTATTAATGTATTATTAATAAATGATTCGTTAGTTCATTTTAACTATTAGTAGAGATAATTCCAATGGTTTTCAACCAGTGGCCCCCCAGTGTGCCATGGTATTACTGGGGGTTGATGACGGTCAGATTTTTTTAATAATGACAAAAATTTGCTGCAATATATGGTCATTTTACCAAACATAATTTTATTAAAATTATTACTGTTGTGAAAATTATTTGCAAGATTATGTGTAAAATTATGTGCAGTTGTGTGAGCCATGAATTGGAAAAGGTGGGGAACCTCTGACCTATTCAATGGGGGGGAAACTAAAACATGCTTGATGTTGTGCACCAAACACAAACAGCTTGTGCAACCAGCTTATAGGCATTAGTTATAAAATAATTGTGTGGAATATGCAGTGGAAGCGGCAGTAGCTGTTGTAACAGTAGAAGAGTAAATAACGATTAAACAGCCAGACATTCCACACAGTCACCACGGATCACACACAGTCTAAGACCCAGATAAGGACCGACTGCCTCATTGAGAAGTAATGATGGGAAATATCAGTGCCAAACCCTCAGGCTCTTCCAGGCCATCAGAGCATGAGTTCTGGGAACTTAAAAGGGCATGTTTGAAGTTGAGTTATTTTTAAAGGGCCTATAATACAAACAAATGAATTTCCCAAATAAAACAAAATCAACAGCTTTTTTTAAAATGAGAAATTTGATTTATTACGTTAACATTGTTCAGAGTTTTAAAATGTACTGTTCACTCTACAGTCAATACAGTCCATGCATGCAAGCTAAGCTGCATTTTGAATTTCCTGCTTCTTTGCAGTCACAAAAATCAGCAAATTTTCATATTTATGATCATTCAGCCCACAAAAGTTTAGCTCCGCCCTCTCACATTGACACTATATGGAGTTTTTCAATCTGGGCTGGGCTTTATATATACTGTATTTCAACAATGAGTGGGAGAAATACACAGAGAAAAGCCTGAAGGCTCACAAACGTCATTGTCCATGGCTCACTGGTTGTTTGGTAAGTTGTAAGTTCCACTGTTGTATCCAACTGCCCTTAATAAAAAAATAAAATATGAGAAACGTATACAATATGTGCCCTTTGGCAGAATCTTCATGCATGTATTTACACTCTGCAAACATTGTATTAATGCTGTTATTTCACTCAAGTTTTGGTTGGAAACACTGAAAAATCAAATACCCAAAAAGAAAATGAGGATATTTACTCTGCTGTATGTAAGTAGATACAGCCAAGCGGGCTCTCCCATTGGTCAGGCCTTCAGGAGATGGACTGAAGGGCGTATATGTTTGATTAACCAACATAATAAATAAAGAAGTGATGGAACAAAATCAATCTGACCAGTTGTGTGAGAAAAACGTCACTCTACACGGGGTTTAGAGCCCTAGCGTAAGAAGGCTTCAGTCAAGGGTCAGAAATATATGATGGCAGCTCTAAGCCAGGACTCTTCAAGCTCGAATATGTGTTAATGTTCTACCAGCTTCAGACAAAACATGTGGAAAGTTTTGATTTGCGTCAAATGTCTGTGTTTTATGTAAATGGGCAAAAAAGTTTTTTTTCCATAAGCATAAAAGTGTGTATACTGGGGGGGAACTGAAATCCTAGCTTTATGGTTCACCACTGAGAAATACGTACTTTCACTATGTGTATATACGTGTGTGTGTGCGCGTGTGTGTTGTCTGAATGTTCCCCAGGCTATGATACTACAGGCTAGCGTCTGTATCTGTGTACTGGTCAGACTTGTTGAGTCACATACACCTGCATGCCAGACTGGGGTGATTTATATAAGCATGCGTGTATGTGTGTGAGCATGTTGACTTGCGAAAGAAAGAGGAAAAGAAAGGAAGACAGCATTAGAAAGAGGCATGTGGGCGTGACCAACGCGATGCGGTTTGCGTCCTGCTTTTAAATGCCAGCTTCACAAAAGTGCTTTTAGAAATGACCATGTTTTCTTCGGTCATCTTCACCAAGTTGAAACACGAGCAGCAAACCAAACACTGATAACACCTTCTACAGCCACAGTTCAGTCAAAAAATCCCCCCGCCCATCCTTGCCCCAGGTGAAGCCCATCAGGCAGGCTATGTCTGACGACTTCCTCTTTAGCTTTGCACTGGGAATAATAGTGAAAATAATGGTGCAAAAAATGTCTTTTTTGCTGTAACATTCCTTCAGAGACGAATATTTAAACTTGATACTTACTGAAGAAGTCCTTCTTCGACAAGTTCTTGGCACAGAGAACTGAAAAAAAGGAAGAAAAGGAATTTAGAAACGCAGCATAATGAAACATAAACACAGGTAAAAGACGAACACACAGACGAATCGATAAAGTGGACCAGGGGCATCATTAGGCCTGGATGTCCGAGGCTACAGGCACAAATGTTTTATGACAGCCCTGGATTACATATAGATTTATACCTATTATGAAGTGAAAGTGACTATTTGTCATTGTGAACACACTCAAGCACCACAACGAAATGCGACCTCTGCATTTAACCCA
>JBBPDA010051094.1:0-13808 GCA_037974385.1 Arnoldichthys spilopterus
GGGCCAGGGACACACACCCAACCACACAGCGTACATGCCCCCGCACACAAACACACGCACACCACAAACACCCACACACAGCCGGCCGCACACGCCAAGCCAAATTCTCGAAGTTTGTTCACGAACTTTCGCTTTCTAGTTGCGTTTATTATTTAATTCTACAACTACGAGCAATGCGTTGGTCTTCTTGTGGCATCACCTTTAGTGTTCCTCTATGTAATGCGAAAGCAAGTTTCCTCTGTCCTGGAAGTCGCTTTGGATAAAAGCGTCAGTCAAATGAATAAATGTAGATGTAAATGTAAATGGAAGAGCGCTCCCTTTAGCTTAACGACAAACAGCTCATGTAGCCTTGCACTAAATACTACCAGTGCACTGTAGTGGTGGTGTTCGTTACGGAGTTGCCCCTGTGACCACCGAGACTACAAGTACCACCGACCAAGGTACCGTCCCCAAGCACTGCTCCCCGGGCCCACGTCGGCTGCCTACACAGATGGGTTAAATGCAAAGGTCACATGTCATTGTGGGGCACTATGTGCTGCACTGTGGTGTGTTCACAATGACAAATAATTACTTACTTCACAGGCTGCCCTACTGGAAACCTATACCAACTGTACCACTCTGGAAGCTGTGGGAGTTCCAAGAAACACATGACCCACTGAGGTGTTTCGTAACCTTGAGGGGTGCAAGTACAGTGGAGGAGCTGAACGCAGTTTGAACTGGGTACAGGACGACAGAGCTTGCATTCCTTGGATGCGTTCTTGCAGGAAAGACACACGGGGGTGAATTACTCTAATCACTCGCCTTCCGACTGGTGGGGGGAGGCAGAGAGAAAGAGAAAGGGAGCAAGGAGATGCGTGCGCCCCTAAGCCGGCTCATATGACTCTCACACGGTCTCCCCATCCCTCCTGTCTCTGTCAAAAGTGAGTTGGCAATTTAGATGATCCCATGACTCGCACATTTTGCTATTAAATTCTTTCAACAGAGCACATGCACACACAGACCAACACAGACAGGAAGGTCAGCACCATATACATCACTGCTTGACCAAACAAGTGTAGACTGGCTCATTATCCTGCCCGAATGGTAGTAACGGCAGAAACAATCTTCCTCCACAATCTGTGGCCTGTTTAAAGCTATCTGATATATAAAACCTGTCAACAGTTAGTTCGCATTTTAGGTTTTTCCCTCATTATTTCTCATTATTTTAACTGCTCAGGTCTGTTCAAGCACCTGGTCTGTTCAAGCACCTGGTCTGTTTACCTGTGCACCTGATTTAAAAAATGTATATATCTTCTGCTCATGATGTAGAAGTGCATTTAAGTCTAGTGTTTGTGCCAATATTTTCAATTTGGTTTGACATTTGAAAAAATAAAATGTTTTATCCAATTCATTAAAAGAGACATGTTAATTCATCAAATCAATTAACACCTGGATTCCAAACACCCAAAAATAAGGTGGTAGGTAGGACACTCCATTTGCCATCCTTAGCAACAAAATACACTGTGCAAGGATTGATAAAAGCAGAACCTGAAACTGATTGTTTATAAAAACACTCAGAGTTCATCCTGTGTGTGAGGAACCTCTGTAGCAACTTTGATTTATCAGAGTAGTGATTGCACTCATGATTGCACTGGATAATTCAGAAACCGCAGACCTCAAACTGACAGCCAAATGAAACCTGCTGACGACCAACCACTTCTTTAACGCATGACTCAACATGGCCTTCATGGGAACTGCTGCAGCACCTTGAAACTAGCTGTACTGTTCATTCACTACACAAGCATATAGTCCTGACAAGCTTGCGAGCCAATCATGTTTGGCCCTAGAGATATAGATTATGGCAATATTTTAGCATTACTGCACAATATGCTTCTCTGAGGATTCGCCAGTACTTACAGTACATTGTTAACACAGCAAGGGGGAAGTTTTCTAATATCCTTGTGGTTGCAGTGGTGATCCATGTGGTTAGAAAGGTGGTAACTGGCAACCAGGTAGCTCCTGACCAGCTGCTATGCTATCTCTGGCAGCTGCAAGGGGGTTTCTAGGTGGTTGCTACAGTGTAGCTGGGTGGAAAATGTGGGATCAGTGACTGGGTGTTGATAATGTATTTACCACACTGAACAAAGTGGGTCTCAAACTACTGCCTGCAATTCGTCACTATCAGACAAAACAATCCGGTGAATTTGAATGGTGTCAATATCTCAAAAAACTCAGTCAAAAAATAATAAACATGAATAATAATAAGAATAAACCTTTAAAAACAACAGTTATTGCAGCCCTACTTATAGTTACGCCATGGTAATGTAGCCCTCATGTTATGTTAGGAAAGACCTCAGGGTCATGAAAGATGAGCAGATGTCTCTCAACACATGGAGTTGCTGCACACCAGATGGTAGTGGGACGCGCACGTTTGTGGGGAAATTAGGGAAATTCAGGAGAGCATAGCTGAAACGCAAGGTCCTTGCCTGTCCAAAGTACTCCCAAAGCAATATGATGCTGAATGATACATAAAATAACAAAATAAAATTAGTATCAGTCATTGATTGATCAGTCAATGGAGATGGGAAGATAAAGCTGCCCATTTATAAAACTCAAATTTCAGGTAAACAGAAAAATGGACCAAAATCTCCTTCAAAGAGAAGCAGCTACTCCATGGGGTGCTGGGAAACAAAGCAAATACAGCCTTGATCCCACAACCCAAAAACAAACACACGCCTTTACAATAGACAGACACACCTTCAAACTAAACAGACACTGCCCAGAGAGATGTCCAGCAATGGCATGTCAGTGGGTTTGTCTCTTGAGAACACAACCTGTTGAAACACTGCTTACGATTAACAACTTTGCCCTGTAAAATGGGTCTTACAATGCAAGTTCACCTCCTAAAAGAAACAATTTCCCCCAAGTCTGCTGTCAGTACGAAGCATTGATGCATCTTTGACAGACTACGGTCTCTGCCGCTACGTCACAGCATCAAATGTTGTTGCCTTTGCCAAGCAAAATGCTGATCTCAGGTGTAGGCATCAAACAAACAGGGAAGACGGTCATGACCCAGAGATATTTCCAGCATTAACAGCATCATCATGTGACATACAGAGACATGACCTTCAGCACATGAAAACGAATTAACTTTTTAATATTGTGAACTTTATTTCAATGAATCATCTACAAATGTTCAAAACGAACCATTAAAATAAAGGGTAGGTTTCTCAAAAGCCACTACTCACGTCGAACCCTGCCTCTCGCCTTCAAGTGTCGCTGTTCCTAAGATAATCAGTCAAGAACAACTGATCTCCATACAGCTGGGATTGACTTTTCATACGCTCTCCACAAGCAGAGTCTAAAATCAAGTTCACTCACATAAGCATGGCATCTGCAGGTCCACTTGTGAGTGTGTGTCGGCTGTGGCCGAATGCCAGGGACAACTCGCAAGGGGTTCTGCAGATTCCAGCCGGGCTTCAAAACTCCTGAACACCTTGCACAGCATACCTCCTAATCCGAAGACCCGTCTGCACGGTGGAAGGGATAGCCACAAAGCTATGGTTCACCTTTCTAGATCAGCATGTAGAAAGCTTTAAGTCTCAAAGCCTTCATGTCTGGGGGATTTAATGCATCTTGGGTTCAAAAAGGGAGGGGTTAGTGGGCTATGTGCTTATGTGAGTTGTAGGGTGTGTGCTTAAGGGTGGGTGGAGGTTTAGGGTTTAAGTTAATCAGCTAGTGGGGTGACCACATACTGCACAGAAAAGCCTGAAGACATCTGTGCACGGTGAGTGAACAGTGCATAAAAAAAGAGTATGTTATGCAATGTCAGGAGCATCTCTGAAGTTTTAGTACGTATCTGTTAGAAGACCATCAGCAGAGACCAAGGTCATTTGAAGAAATCAGGAAAAGGCGTAAAACTCAATCTATGAAATTCTTTTAACTTTACTCGGTTTCATTTGTTTTTTTCCCCATTTTCAGTTTCTCTTTCTTTTTTTTTAATTAAAAAATTATTTCTGCTCACTTTTAATTCTGTAGGAAAGTACATGTAAAAACTACACTAACAATTACAGTAAATTGTTTTCTTTGACATTTCGAAGGTTTTTTTTGGAGTTTCTGGAGTATATATACACACACGATTTTCTAAGATCACATGAAGTACAAGACACTGAACACACCCTATTGTAGACAAACAGACTATATTCTGTACTACTTACGTGGCAGTGCATACTGGTCAGTTATAGGAGATTTTTATCAATGGAATGACACTTCAGCTAGGCTGATGAAAGCCAATATAGCACCTCTGCTGTTTGGCATAAGTAACATTAGTTGTTCTAGTTGTAACGCCACAGGTATTGTGAAGTGTGGCAGGAAATCAAAAATCAACAACAAATGTGACAATATTATCTGCACGGCATAAGAATAAATGACAATGTTCAATAAACTTAACTTACCAATTTACCTTTGTACCCTAAATCCAATTTATATCCTCGGCACAGTGAAAACTGTATGGCCATAAATAAAGGGACTTTTGAAATTTCATCAGTATTCATCAAGTCCTGTAAAACTCCAAAATGAACTAAAGCTGAATGAGCGTTCATGTGACGTTCATGGTTTAGAATAAGGAAGTGACTGCTGCTTTGAGCCCTAAGCCAGAAAACATCAACAAAAGGGGGGAGATGCAAAGGTCATGCAAAAGCTATGCCTAAGAAATCCTGCAGAAGTATGAAGAAACAAAATATCAGAGTTAATTTTATCTACGAAGCTAAATTTGTACAAAATTGCCTACATCGAAATCAATATTACAATCATCATCATCGTTTTATTAAAAGATTTTTAAGAGGGTGGTTCAAATGTTGGGGAACTGCATCCAAACATATATCTTTTTTATGTTTAATGATCTCACATTTCACAAATATCCAGAAAACGGTTCAATATTTTTCTAACTTTATTTCAGGGATTTAATAGCAGTTGTCTGGGTTGTAGATTGTACAGTAAGTGGATGGATTTAAAACAAAAGAATTTGAATATTTTACTTTCAATTTAAAAACTTGACAAGAAATTTCTGCGTTGGGTTGGCCTCCTGTCCTAGATGTACCCCACCCTAGGCCCGCAGTCAGCTGGGATTGGCTCTAGCTTCTCCGCGACCCGGAAACAGAAGAAGCGGTTTAGAAAATGGATGGATGGATGGATAGATGGACGGACAAGCAATTTTTTTGGAAGATAATTGGTCATTATATAATAATTTTACTTGCTACTTAAAAAATGGAGAGCGAGATCCACAGATTTACATCAAGTGTGACTGAACACGTAGGCCTTTTTCAGACATGCAGTTCATGCATACTTAATTGTTATTAACGGTTCTCTCACATGTAGGGAATCGAACATGAGAACCACAGTCTGTTATGCTTCAAGAGAATCATTCAATGGTCATTATTCTCATAAAAGACTCACTAAACTCTGTTCTTTTGTAGTACTTAATTCTTCATGAACCTGTCCTAAACTCTTCATGGCAGATCATGTCCAGCTAGGGATATCCTGTACTTTTGCAACTTTTCTGATCAGGAACCTAGTCAGCATTTAGCCAAACAATCCCCAGTTTAAGGGTTTTCACCATTACATATAACTAATCCAGTGTTATTCAGCCATTTGCTACGTGTTAACAGTGAGATGCTTGAGCTCTGTGAAAAAGAGGTGTTTTGTCAAAGTGAAAAAAGTGCTTCGTGAAAGCTCTTCAACTGTAACACTGTTGCGTAATCCCACAGAGCCATGCGGGGAATGACTGTACAGTAAAATTCCTTCAACAGACCATGTGAATAGTCTTATGGCTCTCACACTTAACTTGAATGCTCTCGTTTTCCCCCAAACAAGCAGGGGATATGATGTTACAATGCCATTTCACATTTGCCTTTATCTTATGTAACAATAAGGGAGTCTTGGTACCACACTGTAGCATACCGAATCCTGTGGGACACATGGTCTGGCCAATGAATAGGAACATTCAATACATTAATCTACCCCCCCTCCCCCACACATATTTGGGTCTGTAAACCACTTCATGGAGGTCTGTGTCAGGCTACAGATATACATAGTGTTTAACCACAAATCCGGGTAAATGACTGGGCATTTTGTGAACGCAACTGCACAAAGTTGCCTATTTGTTACAACAGGACACACTATACAGGACAGGGCACACTAGAGAACATAAGAATTTACATATTATAGATGACAAACATGGCAAAGCTCAAAGAGGTCAGCATTTGTTTTTTTTGTTTGTTTTTTTAGAAGGATCCTAAATTAAGGAGGTCATGACAATGGCAAATCTAACAACTATAAGTGCATAATTAAAATGTTACCATGTTGTTAGGAATAATATTTATTAGATGTTAAAAACACAGTAGCAGGGCCAAACAGGGCAGCGAAGCTGAACGTTTTTTTGATGCATGTTAAAGGCATGTTTAGAGGGCAAAGGTAAGTAATGTTTATTCGATGCCTGTTAACATGTTTAGAGGGCAGAGGTGAGTAATGCTTAAAGTTTGTTAACACATTTAAAAGGCAGATGTGAGTAATGTTTACTTGATGTTCATGAACACATTTAAAAGCCAGAGGTTAGTAATGTTTAAACATTTAAACAGCAGAAATCAGTAATGTTTACTTGATGTTTGTTAACACATTTAAATGGCAGAGGTGAGTAATGTTTACTTGTTCACACATTTAGAAGGCAGAGGTGAGTAATGTTTACTTGTTAACACATTTAAACGGAAGAGGTGAGTAATATTTAATTGTCAACACATTTAAAAGCCAAAGATCAGTAACGTTTACTTGATGTTTATTAACACATTTAAAAGCCAGAGGTTAGTAATGTTTACACATTTAAACAGCAGAAATCAGTAATGTTTACTTGATGTTTGTTAACACATTTAAAAGGCAGAGGTGAGTAATGTTTACTTGTTAACACATTTAAAAGGCAGAGGTGGGTAATGTTTACTTGTTAACACATTTAAACGACAGAGGTAAGTAATGTTAACTTGTTAACACATTTAAACGGCAGAGGTGAGTAATGTTTACTTGTTAACACATTTAAACGGCAGAGGTGAGTAATGTTTACTTGTTAACACATTTAAAGGGCAGAGGTGAGTTATGTTTACTTGTTAATACATTTAAAGGGCAGAGGTGAGTAATGTTTACTTGTTAACACATTTAAAGGGCAGAGGTGAGTAATGTTTACTTGTTAATACATTTAAAGGGCAAAGGTGAGTAATGTTTACTTGTTAATACATTTAAAGGGCAGAGGTGAGTAATGTTTACTTGTTAATACATTTAAAGGGCAGAGGTGAGTAATGTTTACTTGTTAACACATTTAAACGACAGAGGTGAGTAATGTTTACTTGTTAATACATTTAAAGGGCAGAGGTGAGTTATGTTTACTTGTTAACACATTTAGAAGGCAGAGGTGAGTAATGTTTACTTGTTAATACATTTAAAGGGCAGAGGTGAGTTATGTTTACTTGTAAACACATTTAGAAGGCAGAGGTGAGTAATGTTTACTTGATTTTTGTTAACACATTTAGAAGGCAGAGGTGAGTAATGTTTGCTTATTAGCACGTTTAGATGGCAGATGGGAGAAATGTATATTTTAGCACAAGCTGTGTCTGTTGTCATGTGTACATGACAGGCCTACAATAGTTATTAGACTGTAAACTGTATTAATCATGTACCATGTACTTTTTTATTAAGAAAAACTAAATTTCAATCTTTTGATCCTTATCATTCCTTAGCACGAGTAAACAGGATACATCACTGATGAACTGAAAATGGATGCTCATTCTTATCATTATTTGATCATTACTGTGCTAAATTAAAACATGAAAGGTGTTTAAATGTTGGTTCAGTTTTTCCTACAAACAGATTTAACAGATCAAAACCAAACCACTAATAAAATATTACACCCTGCTATGACAAATTACAAAAACAGAAACATGAAAGGATAATAGCTAAGGTAAGCCTGGGCCAATTCCGACCCAGATATGGATCAGTACCAGCAAGGTTAGACCATTTGCACATAGTGTATGAATAAATTGGACGATCATCAAAGTATGAGGGTTATTTCATGTCAGATCCCTGGGGCACGATATCACCCATCACAACTCTGAAAGCCACATCAATAAAAGATACGAATCACTTTACAAGGCACTCTTTGTGCTTGTTTTTTTTTTTTGGTTTTGGTGAAAATATTCGTTGGAAACTGAACCAACCACAGATTAACATCAGCCTATTAGCAATCAGCGATTGTCCATCAATAACTTGGAATAACATCAGAATACTACCTCCTATTTATACCATTTCCAAACAGTAGGAAAGATCAAAGAAATCAACAGCAACAAGATGAAGTAGGAAAATAATGTCTCTACATCCAATAACTAAGTCGCAGCTCTTCAAATAAATATGTAATAATGCAGCAGATGGTTTGTGTTAAACGGAGATGGTTAATTAAAGGTTTAATTAGTAAAATGTCAATGACGTTTGTTCTTGTGTTTTATTAAAGCACTTCTTACTTAATTAGCTCTTTGAATGGGTCTACATTTTTTAAGCCGCAGTTCTGTAAGATATTAGGTGGTACACGGAAGATAGCAAGCTCAGATTTTGTTTTGTGGGCTACAAAAATCAAACAAGAGCAGATGCACTGCACCAACGAAGCCAATTCAGCCTAATACATTGTGAGAACCTTAATCACGTGCTGTATAGGATAAAAAAAAAATTAACACTGTACCAAATTCCACAAGATTTTCACTCTTTAGAGACATGTTTATAAGACTTGGGTATCTCAAGTAATGAGGAAGACTAGACATCACAAGATTTTAGACCAGGCACAGACTTCCCAGGGTGGCACATGGGAGCACCCACCCCCTTGTAATTTGGCTGGCCACTATGTGTGGTCCCCACTCCCTGATTTTGATTGGCTCTTGGGGTAGTCAACCTTTAGGTGAACTTGCCACAAAGAAAGAAAACTCTGCTGTAGCTATGATATGCACTTTAGCGGTAAGAACACTGTAGAAGTTCTGAAAAATATGCATATCTGCATATTTGCACATCTGCTCCTCTGTCAACTGCACTGAACTGCACTGTCTTATCCACTGCCATTGCACTGAACGTTGTCTTGTCTCGTATTTCTTGTTTAGTTTAAATTTAGTTGTATTGTTGCTCTTGTGTTCTGTCCTGTTTGCACTTGTGCTCCTGTCTGTTTTGCTTTTGTGTTGCACCATGGACCCGGAGGAACGTTGTTAAGTTTTTACTGTGTACTGTGTATATTGTAAAAATGACAATAAACCTACTACTACTACTACTACTAAAAAAAGGCATGTTTGGTTGAGTCGCTACAATTTCTTGTAAAATCCTGCTACAAATAATTTAGTTTAATTCCATGGGAAAATATTGTGGTTAGCCCAGCAAATCGGCACCTAAAACAGCACCTAGCTGAAATTGAGAAAATGAGACGTCAAGACTTCTTTCCTAAGAAGAAACCTCAGAACTGATTTTTTATTATTTGTAAATAATCTGAAGTTGTTCTGGTTAAAATAGTGCTAGTCAGTACATTTGAGCAGCCTCTGAATAACAAACTGAGTTTTCTGGATATTCTCATGCCGATAATTTCAGCAAGGTCATGGACTACTGATCAGGCTACATCAGGGAACACTGATCGTTAAGGACGGTTCATTCAACTACTTAAGCACAGTCGTTTTATGATATAAATGGCCACTAAGGTATAAATACAAAATTTAAAGAAATTTTACTCGGTTCAAGGATGCTCCAACTCTAAACTGTAACATGTATTATCAATACTGCAAAAGATAAAGGAATGTGACGTCTATGGTTCTGCAGAGTAAAGCTTCATGCCAGCTGACCTTAAGCCGAGAGCATGGGATGCAAGACTGCTGGCAAGTCACATAGAACTTAAGAACTTAAGTAGTAAAGGTTAGGTAGGCTATTTTAGCAGCATCATGCTGAATGAAGTGACTAGATGACCTACCTTCCCCTTTGAGCGCACTCTGTTCATGTGTCTCCTACAAGGCTAATCCGACAGCCCAGTGAAGTACAGCTAGCGAGCTGATTGCACAATGGCAGAGAAACTACCTTCAACAGCTTTCAGCCACAAAAGAAATCCAGAACTCCTAAATGCTGCAAAAGGGAGATGGACACAGCAAGGAAGAAAACTAGAATGGGTGTGGCTTTTCCACAATGGTAACGACTGAGGAAATGCCACCTCGAATAATCCAGTGCCTGAACTGCTGCACTGTTTAGAGTGGAATGGAAGATGGTGCAAACAGTGCAAATGACAAAAGGGTTGAAAAGTGATGCCAAGGTGGTCATATTTCTGCTGGACGGATAATGATCTGTCTCTTGTCATTTACAAAGCCATGAGCCATGTGGCAGGATAGTGCTCTGCTGTGATCAGGCAGTGAAAGGTTAGGTTTTTTTTTTGGAGGAGTGGCTTTGGAGAAAGGTCTGAACTTCTTTAAGCATGAGGCTTGGCATGGAGCTGGCATCCTATTTAAATTTTCAGTTCCACTTTTTAAATAGTACAGCAATTACATGTAACTGCTTTACCATTTAAGGTGGAAAAGAAAATATAAAGAAGAGTAACTTTTAAGCACACAGAACACAAGCTACAGGTACATACACATACCAGGCCCTTTTTGAAACCTACAGAATTTAAAGTATCAACAATGTTCTCTTCAAATAATAAACCATCAACTTACAAATCCACACAAGAACATCTTAAACGGTTCTTAAATGGGGAGTGGTGGCCTAGTGGTTAGGACATTGCCCTTGGGACCTTAAGCTTGCAGGTTCAAGTCCCGGCCCAAGCACCACTGAGGTACCCTTGAGCAAGGTGCTGTCTTACTACACTGCTCCCTGGGTGCTGTTGGTAGCTGCCCGCTGCTAAACTTGTACACGTGTGATGGGTTAAATGCAGAGGTCACATTTCGCCGTGGTGCTTGAGTGTGTTCACAATCACAAATAGTCCCTTTCACTTTTCAGTTCACTGTATTTATTTTACTACTGATACTCTGGCAGATGCTAAAATGCACTATTGTTCATGTATATATCTGCAGATGGCAACACATAAACATAGAAAAGGCAGAAATCAGTATTACGTCTACATTGCTTAGAAAAATAGCATTTATTTCTATAAGAAACTGAGGTTAAAATGAATAAATGAGGCATTTTTGCACAGCATTCCTGGACCACCTGCTCTTCCCTTGCATCCAATATCAGTTTGAAAGATCTTCTTTCCAATGCCAAGATTTTTTCAAGCAGATACTAAACGCTAAGGTTTTGCATGGTACTTTAGCACGTATAGCTATCTATAGGTATCTATAGGTACGATGTACAGGCATTGTTTACATTTTATATTTGATTTTCTACTGCAATACATTTTTCTTCTATATACTGTTTATTCACTTTAAATTTCTTAATTTCTTTTAACTGCAGTCTAAGCATGAACTTTATTATTTAAAAACTTGCAGAGTCTAAGGAGTGATCGAGGTACATTTCACTACGTTATGCCTGTATAACCATGCATGTGATAAAACAAGTCTGAATCTTGAATAAGAGTATGATATAATCTAGGTGTAAACAATTATTCATTTTTATATCAAAATCGCAATTTGAAAGAGTGCAATTTTCACATTGCAAGGGTAAGCCACAGCCTTCTTCTAGCATGAGGCCGGAGCTGGCATCCCACTGAAATGTGGAGTTCCATTTTAATGGCACAGCAATCACATGCAACTGCTTCACCATTTAAAATTGAAAAGAAAATCAGAAGAAATTAACTTTAGGAACATTTGTAAGCACGTATGACGAAGCTGAAATTACTACTGGCAGCTTTTGAGAATGGGACATGCAGTGATGTGATGTCAGGTCAAGGTAGAGGACAGCTTATACACTCAAAACAGCCAAGAACAATGACTGAACACTGTTTAGCAGCTAACAGCTATTGAGGAGGACTCCTTTCATTCAGATTAAACAGAACGAACAGTGTTTTGATAGGAACAACTGTGTACTCAAGGTCTTGACTCTTTTTGACCACCTTTCCTCTACCACACTTTCAGCCTTTTCTAAAAAATTTTTTACCCTGGCATTCAAGTAATGTACTGAATCAGTTCTCTGTGAGTAAGGAAAAATCATTCGACTGTACAGGAAACCAAACCTTCAGGGCAAGAGTTCCCCATTTCTCTTCTAGCACATCCTGTCTCAAATATTCTACACATATAAAGACCTTAAGTTTAAAGTTAAAAAATATTATATGCCCTTCAGGACTTAACCAACAGTTATTTTGTCTCTCATTTTATCTTCACATGAGAAATTAATTGTTCATTTTCAGCATTAGTTGTGTGTTATAGTTGTGTATCTACGCAGTGGAAAACATTAAATATGTCTGAAAAACAACTTACGTGGACTCACAATACATTTAATTTAAAATATGCTTTTAAATATAAAAAAGATGTCAATTTTATGGGAAAATTCTGAAAAATACAACATGCCTGAAAAACGCAAACCCTTTCCAATGTCACGAACAAAACACATTCTTCAAGCTGAACGTTTCACATTCTAGTGGTATTTAAGCAGCAGAAACATGATCAGCATTTTTAAATGTAGCTTTACATGGCATATTTTCAGTGCTCACCTACATGTAGTGCACTTTTATATTTCATCCCTCATTTAATCAACTGGATCATTTCCACTTACCTTTAAGCTTAAGTGTTAAAGGCATGAGCTAAGCTGCCCCTCAGAACCACCTCAGAAACCAACTGACCGCCAAGGCTCTTTATGAAACCTACAGAATTTAATTTAAAGTGTCATCAATGTGCTGTTCAAATATTAAACCACAAACATACAAATCCACACAAGAACAGGAGTGTTTGTTAAACAGTTCACTGTATCATTTACTACACATATGTACGCAGATGCTGAGATTTGGTATTTTTTACTTACAGATCTGCAGATGGCAATACATATAGAAAACGCATAAACTTGGACGACATCTAGCTAGGGGAGAAATATTTATTTCTACATCAAACCAGAGTTAAAAATGAATAAAGTGAGGAAAATTTAAGCATTGTTTTGCATAGTATTTCTGCATTACCTACGCTTTCAGTGCGTAAAATATCAGTTTAAAGGTTTAGGTCATACACCTTTCTGATATCAGTATTTTTGTTTCAAGCAAGTATGAAAAAAATGGATAGGACCATGATATTAATCCAGTTTGAACAATGATTTTATGTCAAAATCCTAATTTGAAATTGTGCAGTTTTCACATTACAAGGGTCACAACTTCAGTCGTACCCTATAGTGTCCGATACTGAGGAGTTTTAAATGGGAGAGATTAAGAATAGTGAAATCTAATCATGGAGAGCTTGAGAAGTGGCACTTTGGCACATCACATAGCACTCAAGCCTTGCCCTTTTTGGCTAAAAAAGAAACTGGGTGAAAAAAAATTACACTGAAGAAAATGACTTGAATTGGAAACTGGTTTTAGAAAATCACAATTGATATTTTCCCCCAAAATGTTCAGCCCTAACTTAACACTTCTTTACATTAACATGATCTGGTGTTGAACCAAAGCATGCAAGGATAAACACATTGTACAGGATGCAGATGGGAAACCAAGTGGGCATCTCAGCTGCTTCGGAAACTTGTCATCATGTCTAGTCGAAGAAATATCTAAACTTGAAGCATGATCTAAATATATCGCTTTTACGGAAGTGAGCATGGAGGAACAACAAAGACGCATTACTTTAAGACTTGGTTTAAAAAAAAAAAATATA
>JBBPDA010051124.1:0-13805 GCA_037974385.1 Arnoldichthys spilopterus
GTTATTTTTGTGACCATTTTGAGTTTTTCTTTCATTGACTGAAGGGTACCAACAATTTTGTCCATGTGTGTACATGTGCCAAGTGCTTGTAAGAACTGCTGCAGTACAACAATTTTCAAGTGCTCGAGTGAATGTTACAATAAACTGGAAAATTTCCTGGACGACTTTCCGGTAGGTTGTCTGATACGTGCTATCAGGCCACATGTAGCCTTTAGCTGCCACCATCTTGGTCTGATACATTAACAATTCTCACCTGGTGAAGCATTTACTGCACATAGAACATCATCGTGTGATAAAGCGCCTACAACTTATATTTAGAGGGATGGGCTCTCCAGGATGTCCAGGATGGGCCCAACCCCCTCATGCTTCCCCATGTGGCCTTGTATATATGTGTGTGTGTGTGTGTGTGTGTAGATTCCTGTGCAGTCACGCTCTCAACAGCACCATTCTCATCTCTGTGTGTGGTCAGCAGTAATGTGACTGGAGCGGAACAGCATGAAGGTCCGTTCTGATGTGACACCGCAGATGAAATGGGGCAGGAATTGGACGTTCTGAGTACGGGTCACTTTCTGTAATGAAAAACGAGGATCTGCAGTAATTCAAAGGCTCTTTTCTTGCTCCTTTTGTTGTCTGAGCAGGCAGAGAATGGCGTGTACGTGGAAAGACACCAGCAGTAAGGTGGAGCTTCAGCGGAGATAAAGACTTTCATACGATAATGAAACACTGTCTCGCAGGAGCTGACACAGCGCTTCACATGTTTCTTGCCATCAGAGCGCAAACGCATTACATTTCTGAAGGGATTTACACCGTCCAGGATTCGTCTGGCAACATTGCAGCAGAAGAGTCGGTTATTCATTATTATTAATGATTATTACAGCCAGCAGGCGATTTGTTATCATTTTAATAGGGTGATGATGGGCCAATGGGAGCCCTCTCTCACCACCAGCCAACATTCACTCACGGCAGGCTGAAAAGGGGGAAGGATTTTGATCATTTTTCTAGTAAGATCCCCCCCATCACTTATACATTTTGTGTTACATTCAATAAATGTGACCAATTCAAGTGGGATTCTCCAGTTGTGCTATCGAGGCTTTCTGGTGGTCTTAAATGCCAATCAGACTTAGTAATAAACCAACTGAAGCCTTTAGTCCTGAAACCTGTGTGTGAGCGCTATGAACGTACTTCTGTAAAAGTGTCTACAGTTACAAATCCATACCTAAATCAAGATCTGGGTGTGGTTTGAACTAGCTGAGCGAGGTTTGGCCAAAGAAGATCTGGGTGACTATTGACTTGTAATGTTAGCAATGTTAACCTTACTAGCTATAGGAATCCCCCAAATGCACCAGACCACCAACACTAGGAGGCTGAAGTCGAGCACATGCTTCCTCTGAATCTTGTAAAGCTCCACCCACATCTTCTCAAACTGCTGCGAACACAACGTAGCTGGACGGTGTGATGTGCAAAGTCAAGTCAAGTCCAAAAACTGAGATGTCTGCCGAAAACCAGCAAATCAGCAACCGTCCGATGGCGCCCTGCAAACCATACACCTCTTTAGCACTGATGTGAATGGAGAGGGCCTGGTTGCCAAGTGAAGTGAAGCGAAAGTGACTATTTGTCATTGTGAACACAACTCAAATACCACAATGAAATGTGACCTCTGCATTTAACCCATCACACGTGCACACGTGGAGCAGCGGGCAGCTACCAACAGCGCCCGCGGAGCGGTGTAGCGGGACGGTACCTTGCTCAAGGTGCCTCAGTAGTGCCCGGGCCGGGACTCGATCCTGTGACTTCCGAGGCCCAAGGGTAATGTTCTTACCGCTAGGCCACCACTGCCCTGTGTGGTCCAACACCAGATGATCAAGACCACCTCTCTGTGGGGGTCTCAACTCTAATGATCGGAGTTGGATTACTGCTCTCAGACCTACACTACTTAACCAAATCAAGGGGTCAAGTATATTACAGTCCACCAAATGGACTACAGGTGTGAACAGCATGAAGAAGCAAACTCCAAACATGTCTTAACTGATCGAGGGTCAGCGAACGTATGTAGACATTCCATTTTCCCACCAAACTGTGTCTCTGAGGAGTCTCGTTGCTCTTGGCTGCACACACAGCATATGCAGCTGTTCATGTGTGTAAGGTTTTTAGCCTCGTTCTCTGCACTTGCGCTTCACCTCCAGACGTTTCAACCCACAGACTGTGAAACGAAGCTCGAAAAAGGAAGGTTCAGCACCTGGATCCCCAGCGCTGGAGGAGATGCGGAGACCCCAAAAAATGCAAATAAATACAGAAAATACGTGAAAAATCCACACACACACACGAAGCAATGCGTTATTAACGAGAGCGTGAACTGCAGAGTCATTGCCGCGGGACCTCTGTTGTTCATGCCTTTGATAAAAACGCCACAGGTGGTATGTGTGTGTGTGTGTGTGTGTGTGTGTGTGTGTGCGCGCGCAAGTGTGTGTCCAAAAAGAACAAAAAGTTCCCGTGAAAGAGTTAAAATGGCTAAGAGCCGCAGGAGGACAACGCTGGGTTCGGAAATTATCACAGTTCATTAGAGAACAGCAGCAAAAACGAAGCCGAGAGAAAAATAAAGCGAACGAGGACGCTTCACCGTCACCGTTCCCCTATTAATCTAAATTGTGCCGCTGTCGTATTCGTGTGAATGTGTGCGTTAAATGCTTTGTGTTCTGCAGCTGTGCTCCGTCCTTCATAGCCGCTAATTGGCGTACGCTCTGCTCTCAAACCGCCGTTGACGGCTGAAGGCCGGAGGACCAAAAAACGGGCTTCGTCGGTCTGTTGTGTAAAATGTAGTGAAAGACACGTGTTTGAACGTCGGTTTGTCCAGGAGCACGTGTGTTATTATCAGCAGCCTTAAGTAAGAAAAAAGAAAAGTAAAATTAAGAAAATAAATGAACAATATTTTTCCGACTCTGAAACTTTCAGGGGGTAAAAGGTTCATCAGTGATCGTCTTCTCACATTCACCACCAAGTTTTTCACTGGTGGGAAAGAAGAAGCTTGTGTATCATAGACGCCGGAGTTTCCCACCTCCCGTGTTACTGGTCTTCACTGAAACGCCAGATCACACTTACTAAACTATTCTCCATGGATGCTGGTCCAGTAAAGAAGTGAAAGTGACTATTTGTCATTGTGAACACACTCAAGCACCACAACGAAATGTGACCTCTGCATTTAACCCATCACACTTGCTCACGTGGATCAGCAGGCAGCTACCGACAGCAGTCGGGGAGCAGTGTAGTGGGAACGTACTTTGCTCAAAGGAACCTCAGTAGTGCCGGGGCTGGGACTTGAACACTGCCCAAAGGCAATGTCCTAACCAGTACCCAAATTGAGACTTTGCATTGGCCTCCCATGTGGCAGAAAAATGTTTTACCACTGAACCACTAATGCTGATGAAGACGTTGAGCTGTTCCAGTGGACAGTGAAGAGACTAATGGTGTTCCAGCGGAGAGTAAAGAAGCTAGTGGTGGACCAATGGAGAGTAAAGAGTCTGATGTTGTTCCAGCAGAGAGTAAAGAGGTTGGTTGTGTTCCAATTGAGAGAACATAGGCTTATGGTGTTCCAGTGGAGAGTAAAGAGGCTAATGATGTTCCAGTGGAGAGTAAAGGTAATGACAGTTTTCCAATAAAGAGATGATGTTCCAATGGGGCCAAAAAGACTGAGGCATTCCACTGATGAGTAAAGAGGCTAATGATGTTCCAGTGGAGAGTAAAGAGGCTAATGGTTCTCCGGTGGAGAGTAAAGAGGCTAATGGTTCTCCGGTGGAGAGTAAAGAGGCTAATGGTTCTCCAGTGGAGAGTAAAGAGGCTAATGGTGTTCCAGTGCAGAGCAAAGAGGCTGATGGTGTTCCACTGGAGGGTAAAGAGGCTGATGGTGTTCCACTGGAGGGTAAAGAGGCTGATGGCGTTCCAGTGGAAAGTAAACAGGCTGATGATGTTCCAGTGGAGAGTAAAATAGCTGATGGTGTTCCAGTGGAGAGTTGAAAGGCCGATGCTGTTCCAGTCTAAAGTAAACAGGCTGATGATGTTCCTGTGGACAGTAAAGAGGCTGATGATGCTTCTGTGGACAGTAAAGAGGCTGATGGTGTTCCAGTGGAGAATTTAAGACACTGATGGTGTTCCAATGAAGGGTAAAGAGGTTAAGGGTGTTCCAGAGGAGTGCACGACTGAGTATATTTGTGGCTAAACTACCACTATAATTGCCCCATCATACCATACCATCCACTGAAAGACTGCCAGAGTGAGATGTTCTCCATCGGTGGCTAAACCAACACCGTCAATCATCTGGCACAGTGGCCACGCCCACCCAAATCCCCTTGTGAATTATTCATGCCATGGAAATAGATTTAAAACAACCAGTAACTATTAATGTGTGTGTAATGCTGAGATGAATGATGCTGTCCCATCAGTACGGCCCTCCATGTCCTCCCCATAAACCCTCCGGCCCACCCTGCTATTTCCGTCTCCATCCTTTCCTCATAATTATAACTCTCCCCGCCGGCCAATCTGCCAATGAGATTCTTCATCAGAAAGAAATCTTTTTTACGATGCTAGCAGCGCTCAGCGTGTTTGGAATGTCAAGCGCAGGCCAGTCGCCGCCGTACGGGGCAATTAGCTTACTTTTCCATGGACATGCAGATAAATAGAAGACGTGTAGTAATACAGGTCATTTACTGCAGCGTGTGTAAAGCAGTGTGGGGGATATGCATGGGGATTAGCGCACCACTACATAAATATCTGTGCTTTACAGCTGGCGGAGAGTAGATGGAGCCTTTAGCAGCGCAGGGATTTCTGCTCTTTACCCAAGTGTTAGTGATAAATAAAGACAGTCTCTATTTAAGCCGAACCTGATATTAATATTCAAACATATTCAGGCTCCTGTGTGCACGGCTTTATAGCCAATTTCCCACTGCAAGTTCAACTGCAAGTTCGGGTTTTCAGCTGTCTTACCTAGCCTTTTATTCACTGCTTATTGAACTGGGATGAAAAAGTAATTGCTCCTTTAGTTACTCAACTGGCCATGTTTAGTTGATAATAGGGATCAAATGAACCAGACACCCAGGCTTGATTACTGTCAGTGCTGTTAAATGTCACTTAAACAGCAAAGAGGCTCCAGAGTGGCGAGACTCTCCAAGCATTGGCTTCCGCATGGGTGAACGAGCTCTTCGCTGATGCCACAGCCATCTGTGGCTATATATAAATAGGGAGCCCCCCCCAACTATGAGGCATGGGTGTCTACTAGCTAACACAACAGAAATGGTGGTTAGCATTCTCCTTCCAACGCTTTCCATGACATGGGGGCTTAGTAAGACACAGTGCCACTTTGCTTCCAAGTGCTGATGGGATCGTTAGTTTGGGGGAGTCCTAGCTGGTGGGCGGAATAGGGGACAACTAAACCATCGAAATATTTGGACAAGTTGTACTTAAATTAACCTCCCAATCACTTTCAGCATAATTCTAGCCAGCAGGGGCATCTGATTGCTGATCATGCAGAGTTGGCAGTCATGGTTCTCCTCCAGGGCGGCACGGTGGTGCAGTGGTTAGCACTGTCGCCTCACAGTGAGAAGGTCCTGGGTTCGATCCCCGGGTTGGCCCAGGTGCCTTTCTGTGCGGAGTTTGCAAGCTCTCCCCGTGTTCGCGTGTGTTTCCTCCCACTGTCCAAAAAGCTGCAGTAGGTTGATTGGATTGGAAAAATTGCCCAAAGGTGTGAAAATGTGTATGAATGGTTGTCTGTCTGTGTGTTGGCCTGTGAAGGGTTGGCCTCCTGTCCTGGGTGTACCCTGCCTTAGGCCCGCAGTCAGGCTAGGTTAGGCTCCAGCTTCCCCGTGACCCAGAAACGGAAGAAGCGGTTGGAAAATGGATGGATGGATGTGTTACGCTATCCAGAAACCTCTAAACTTAGCATAAGAGGCTGCTCAAAATAATGCTGTGGTGCTTTACGTGAAAAGCACATGCTCGCCTTAATCCTCCCAGCTTAGTGTGATGGCCAGGAGATCTAGCTAGAATGTGTAATTGAAATTAAATTTGGCACAAAATTGGGCAAAGAAATACTTGGCATGAAGACTGGGGCAGGAGCAGGGGACTGGCACAGAGATGAGTAATAGTTCAGAAGGTAAAACCAACCAGAGCTGTAGTGAAATTGTTTTCACTTCCACACACAGTGAGAAGGCTGGTTAGACCACTGAGAACTTCTCTAGGTGGGTAGTGGTGGCCTAGAGATTAGGGACTTAGTCAAGTGATCAGGGGGCCACAGGAACAAGTCCCGCCCCAGGTACCAGTGAGGTATCCTTGAGCACGGTACTGTCCCACTACACTACACCCTGGGTGCTGTTGATTGCTGCACTCTGCTCCATGTGCTGCATTTCATTGTGGTGCACTTAGTTAAGACTGAGTGTGCTCACAAAGACAAATAGTCTTTCTAAATTTCCGGATATCTGCAGAAGATGGTGACATTTCCTGTAAATTCTGGAGACACAAAGGATATTATAGGTAAACGTCAACTGACCTCTCTTTGATCGCTCCTGACTGCAGACTGACCTCAACTCTGGTGTGAATAAATCCTGAGTGGCGTACGGTGTAATTGAAATGAAAGCGCAGGTCCTGGATCAGTGATTAAAGCGGATGAAAGTGTAGAACAGCCCCGGTGGGGTTTGGGTAATGAGGCACGAGGAGCAAGGGGTCGAACAGTGCACAATTCCCTCTGCTAACATTAGCAAGCTAACGCATACATTACTCACCGCGTCCACTCAGTGAGTTAGCCCATCCTCCTCATTCAGAGAGAAAGGAGGGAGAGAGAGAGAGAGATGGAAGAAAGATGGAATTACAAAAGAGAAACGAGGGAGACAGAAGGAGGAAGGGAGCAAGTGTAAAATGGAGAGGGAAAAGAAAAAAGAGGGACAACGGGAGAGAGAGGAGAGTAGAGAAGAAGGAGAGAGAGAAGGAGGAAGAGAGAGAGGGGATAGAAATGGGTAGAAAGGGGGAAAAGAGGGAGAGCGAAAGAGGAAACAAGTGAAAGACACTGAGAGAAAAGAAGAAAAAGAGAGTGTAGAGAGAGAGAGAGAGAGAGAGAGAGAGAGAGAGAGAGAGAGAGAGGGAGGAACAATGTTTGCAGTGAGGCAGGGAGTGTTATCCTGCTGAAAGAGGCCACTGCCAGTAGGGAAAGCTGTCACCATGAAGGGGCTTGGTCTGCAGAAGTAGGCCTAACCACTAGGCCACCACCAGCTTGATTGATATAAATATGACATTTCTTTTGCACTCATCAGGATTTTGGCATAAATTGAGCAAGAAAAAGCTGCAGGTGATGCCATCCAAATGAACGCAAGTCCCGCAAGCCTGTGTGGACGGTCTGATTCACTCCAAATAAGCAGAAAAACGATCTGCGTTCGATCCAGGTTCATGTGACACAATAGACGTCATAAAAATGTTTAATTCAGGCGTCCATGTGGACAGGACCAAATAGTCATGGTCCACCACTGGAAACACTTCAACAGACCAAAAACTGATAGAGATAGGCAGCCAGATGCTAACTCTGAGTTCCACTACACACACCCCACACTGGGGAGCTGTGGTAGCATGTGGGTGGCAACAGACGGTAACATTTCAGAGAAAACTGGCTGAAAAAGTAAATTAAAGCAATACAAACTAACAAAAGGCAGCCCTTAAATGAAATGGCATAAGCCAGACTGTGAAAAGTGACAGCAGGCTATTCAGGAGAGGGGCTAGAAAACTAGCACCTATAACCGGCTATTGATTAGCTGCTAGCTTAGCTTACTCTACATGCAGCACAGACATCAGCTAGCGAGACTCTGGGCGTGCTGGGAAAACGAAAGAGGCAGTGCTTTATCGGGGCTGCTTTCTGGAACGGGCACAGCAAATGAAAAATGTGTTGAAATTTATTTATTTATTCCATCTTGAATGGCACCTTTTCATACCCAAAGTCGTTTCACAATAAACAATGTTTATTCTAATGCTATGTGGGGTTTTTTTGCCAGCAAACACTGCCCACATACATAGTTTTAAATTATTGGCGTAAATAAAGGTGCCTAAAACCTGCCAGAAGTGTATGTCCTGCCGACAACTTTCCACCATTAAGCCTGTGGGCAGCTGTGGCCTACTGGCAGCGGAAGAAGGCTAATGACCAGAGGGTTGCCAGTTCAGTCCCTGAGATAGGCAGGGAAATGTTGGTGAAGTAAACAGCTCTCCCCTGACCCCCACCCCAATGCATCCAAGGCTGAAGGCCACATGGGTAAGGCACCTAGCTGGCCCCTGGGGACCATAGGTGTGCACCCCACTGCTCCTGGTATATCTTCACAGGTGTCACAGATGGGTTAAATGCAGAGGATGCAATCACTGCTCATGACTGGCACTGGGGCATCAATGAGAGCATAGGCCTGACGTGCTGCGAAGTCCTCCACATGCTAGGACTTGAGAGGTTGTAGTTGCCCAGTCTCTGCCCTTGGAACTGCTGTGATATTTGGCCTAGAGCCTGTAAAACATGGGTTTAAGAATCTTTGCTCCCTCAAGATCTCTAAAGATAACCCAGCAGCAATTTTGTCATCTCCAGTTCCTTTGTTATCTAGGCCTTCCCCAATCACACTGTTCCACAAACACTGGGAGGTTAAAGATAAGCAGGTGCTTCCTCCAGGCCACATCAAGCTCCACCCACATCGTCTCACAGCGTAATGCATTTGCAGGAGAATGCTAAGCATCTGTCCGGTTACGTCAGCTAAAAGTTGTGCTGAGTGTTGGAGGAGAGGGAGCACGAAGCTGTCTACCTAAAGAGAGTGAAGCCAGGTGTACGCTCTTGGACTCCTGGTCACAGACGGCTCTGGGTGATCAGGCCAGCTTTTACAGGGTGGAGGTTCGACCAATTGGATCTTTCAGTGCAGCGTAACAGCCGTTGAACACAACGATGAACTGAGGACGGAACGGAGTCAGGAATGTTTTCCGGTTGACAGTAGATTCCTTATATTCCTTGATCACAAGAAGGAGAAGGTGTGTATGTGTGTGTGTGTTTGTGTGTGTGTGTGTGTTTTAGAATGTCTTTGTTAGTTGTTTTTTTTCTGCTCATCAGTAAACCGCAGTTTTTCAGCCCAGGCCGTAATTCAGAGTGATTGCATTGGAATACGGTCTCACACACATACATACACACCTTCCCTCTGATTAGCACTCGGCACTGCAAGCCTTCCCACAATGCACTGCATGCTTAGGAAAGCCTGCGGTTTCAGAAAAGGAATGAAAGCCGTTACCTTAGAGACTGGCGCATTATTATGCATTAATATGAGCCGATAATAAAGTTAGTGAAGCCGGCGTGGATTTGCAAATCAGACTCCTGTCAAAACATGAACCTGCCACTTTGCAAAAAAAAAAACCTCAGCCTTCCAACATGGCAGATTAGGCACACATGCTAACAGCCAATCTCACTGCCCTGCCTGACTCTGCTCCCTCCTGTAAAAAAATCTGGGTACCTCCACAGTGGTCCAGGACTTGAACCTGCGACCTTTAGGTCCAAAGGTCAGTCCTAACCACCACTGCCCACAGATACATGGCCATGTGTTTGGTTGTGGCTCCAAAACGGAGGTCCTACATTGCCCTGAAAGGTCCAAAGTTGGCTACTGTCACAGTCTCGCGACCAATGTCTCAACCACTGCTACAACCTTTGTCTACTATCCAGCCAATAGGAATGCAGCATGGGCTGGCCACTATAGTGACACAGGTGCATGACACACCAATAACATTTATACCGATCAGCCAAAACATTAACACCACTGACAGGTAAAGTGAATACCACTGACAATCTAGTTATTTCGTTACAGAGTCCCCGGTCAGTCAAGCGAACAGTCAGTTCTTGAAGTTGATGTGCTGGAAGCAGGACAAATGGGTGAAAGTAAGACCTGAGCCACTTTGACAGTGGTCTTAATGTGATGTTCTGAGTCAGAGCATCTTCTGTGGAGTGTTTCAGGTGTAGTAGTTAGTACCTATCAAAAGTGATTCAAAGAAAGGACAACTGGAGAACTGGCAACCGGGCCATGGGCACCCAGGCTCACTGATGCGTGTGGGAAGTAAAGGCGAGCCTGTGTGGCCCAATCCCAGAGAAGAGCTAGTGATAGAAAGGGGTCAGAACACACAGTGCACCACAGTGAAAGATGTTTCAGCAGCATGAGGGACCAACACAATATTAGGCAAGTGGTGTTAATGTTATGGCTGATTGGTATATGTTAGTAAATAAAAGGATGTAGAGAAAAACTGTAATTTTTCTTTTTTTTGGCTGAACTGTCACTTCAAAGCCACAGCGGAGAAGAAAGTGCTAAGTTTCTGGCTCTCTCACACTGTGCCCTCAGACATTTCAGATTCTGCAGCACCATCAGATGGAACTTAATTCCATCCACGTGGAGGTGTGAATGATTCCTCTGCATTCTCGAATGCCAATAGCGATGGAGAAAACCAGCCAAAGATGGCAGGGGGGACTGCATGTCTGATTAGGGAGGGGCTTCCAAAACAGCAGATTTACTGATTTAAACAATGAAAAAGCAGCATGAATTCATCACAAAGCATGAAAGAAGGAGTTGGCTTATAATAAAGGGCTAAAAACTCATTCATTCATTCATTTATTCATTCATTCATTCATTCATTTTTCGCATCAATATACCAGGTCACAGCAGGCTGAGGAGGCCAGTAAAGAACCACGGCCACAGTCTTGGAGGTGGTGATCCTCATACCAACAGCTGCAACCACACTAGTAGTCACAGATCATTGAGATCACAGCTCAGTGAGGCCAACAGAATCACATCATCTTCATAAAAGCAGAGAAGCAATTCTAAGGTCACCATACTGGACGCCTCCCACAGTTTGGAGGTTGGTGTAAATAGTGAATGGAATTTTTTGACATGGATGATGAACTTCATATTTTGAAGCAGGAGGAGGCCTTGGTGGGTAAATAGATTTTTTTTGTCAACAGGAGGGTTAGACAAAGTGTTTTGTTGAGGAATTAGGCAGATGCATGAGAACTGGCAACACACTCGGACTGTATACTATCTTTTTTTCCAGACCTACTGACACTGAACTGTTTGTGGACTTGACCTGCCTTACTTTCATTAACTCTCTGGTCAATATATCTGCCTGCTATGGCACCTATCCATCCATCCATCTGACCCTTTAATCTTCCAACCAAACAAGCATCCAACCAACAAACCATCTATCAAGTCAAGTCAAGTCAAGTTTATTTGTATAGCACTTTTTATAACTGACGTTGTCACAAAGCAGCTTTACAGAAACCGGGTCCGAGCCCCAAAGAGCCAAGGGCGACAGAGGCAAGGAAAAACTCCCTAGCAGTAGGAAGAAACCTTGGGAGGAACCAAGGCTCAGAAGGGGGAACCCATCCTCCTCTGGTTGACACCGGATAACAAAAACAAGCAAAAGAAAAGAAAAAATAAATAAATAAATATAAATATAAATAATAGTTAATAGTTCTATCCATCTGACCATCCAACCAACGGACCATCCATCCATCCATCTATCCAACCAACCAACCATCTATCTATCCATCCAACCAACCAAACATCCATCCAGCCAACTGACCACTCAACCACCAAACAACCATCCTTCCACCCATCCAACAAAATCTACCAACCAACCAACCATCCATCCATCCAACTAACCAACCACTTATCTATCCAAACAAGCATTCATCCATTCAGGCAATCATTTTAACAACTATCCAATCACCCATCCATCCATCCAACCATGCATCCAATCATCCATCCATCCACCCATCCATCCATCCATCCATCCATCCATCCATCCAGGCAATCATTTCAACAACTAGCTAGCCATCCATTCATCCAACCACCCATCCATCCAACCAACCATGAATTCGTCCAATCATTCGTCCAACCATCCATCCAACCATCCATCCAACCATCCATCCATCCAACTGGTCCATTCTTTTGTATACCAGGGTACTAATTAATAAGCACTCTCTGTGGTTTTGTTGTGTGTCGATCAATCCGGTTTGGCGGTTAGATGTGTTCACTATGAGCTGCACAATGGCACGCTGACTTGATCCAACAATCCTTTGATTGACAGCCGCCTGTTTGGCCGTCTGGCGCCAGTGACATGTCACTGTTCTGAAAATAAAAGTGTGTTTGAGCAGACTTCCCACCGCGAATCCTCAGGGACGATGGCCATGTCTGAACACTGACAGACTGCCAAACAGACGCTTAGCCAAACACCTTTCACACCGTGCAGTATTAATACTCCATTCTCCAGAGATACACACACACACACACACACATCATTCTCAAGCAGCAGCACTTCAGCCTCTCTTCTAAAACTAGACTTATGGGCAGGTGTAGATGGACGTCATACAGGCTGCGTTAGGAGGAGGCTGCTATTTTAAACCCAACACAAATTTGCTGCCAAGTGGCTTCAGTGTGGTAAAAACACTTTTGAGGACTTCTTTAAAAACTTCAATCATTCCCACTCTGATCAGAATGCTGGAACATGAGAAACACTGCGAAGAGGAAAAAATATCATACACCCATATGAAGAAGTGTCATTTGTGCTGGAGACATGTTCCCACTACTTTTTGTTGAGGGACATTTCATCCCAGTCATTTTTAGAAAGAGTGGTAAATTTCGTTCCCACCAAAGTTGGAAAGATCAGTAGAGTGTGTTCTCACCTCTTTTTGAAAGACTGGTAAACTTTATCCCCACCATTGTTTGAAAAATCAAAAACATTTAATATCCACCATTTTTTAAAATCAGTGAATTTTGTCCCCAACACTTTTTGAAAAATATGTACATTTTGTGTCCCATCTTTTTTTTTTTTGGCAAGATTGGTAAGTTCATCCCCACTATTTTTTAAAAGATTAATACAAAATTTTCCTGTGTCATTTTTAGAATGATTGATACATTTTGGCCAGACCACTTTTGAAAAAATAGGGACATTTCGCCCACCAACATTTTCATCATCAATTGGCTCAGATCTGCTTCCAGCACATCAGCCTTAAGAACTGACTGTTCACTTGCTGCCTAATATATCCCACCCCCCTGACAGGTGCCATTGTTATTCACTTCACCTGTCAGTGGTGTTAATGTTATGGCTGACTGGTGTATACTTAATAATAATAATTATAATAATAATAATAATAATTTTATATGTTTTTAATCTTATGATGTAAATCAGAATGGGAGTGATTAGCATATTAGCGTCATCATTAGCATAACCATAACGTTATTAATGAACACCTCTGTATTACCATCTTATTACCAAAAACAGGCTGTTATTAATGAGTGTCACTGTATTAGCAGCGCCTCATTAACACACGCAGGACGTTATTAATGATTAATTCTGTATCAGTTATGTGTCGTTAGCATTACACATTAGCACTTCCTCGTTAGCAAAAACCTGGATGTTATTAATGAATTCAGTTTTTAGTCTCGTTATCATAAACAGGAAGTCACTCATGGTTATTAATGAATTAGCACCATCTCATTTGCATAAACAGGAAGTTATTAATGATCATTTCTGCATAAGAAATCGACTCATTAGCATAATGAGGAGCCGCACACAGTAACATTCGCAGCCTGTCTTCAGCCTGGGTGATCCAGAGCGTGGAGGAGGCCAGAGGAGGGTGTGTGTGTGTGTGAGAGAGAGAGAGAGAGAGAGAGAGAATGAGAGAGAAAGAGAGAGAAAGAGAGAGAAAGAGAGAGTGAGAAAGAGAGAGAGAGAGAGAGAGAGAGAGAGAGAGAGAGAGAGAGAGAGAGAGAGAGAGAGAGAGA